>WNWK01001810.1:0-145000 GCA_009830355.1 Cherax destructor
TATAAATCTGTATGGGAAGGAAGGCGGGGTAGGGGTCGTCCTAGAAAAGGTTGGAGGGAAGGGGTAAAGGAGGTTTTGTGGGCGAGGGCTTGGAATTCCAGCAAGCATGTGTGAGCGTGTTAAGTAGGTGAATGGAGACGAATGGTTTTGGGACATGACGATCTGTTGGAGTGTGAGCAGGGTAACATTTTGTGAAGGGATTCAGGAAACCAGTTAATTGATTTATTTGGACTTGAGTCCTGAAATGGAAGTACAATGCCTGCACTTTAAAGGAGGGTCTGGGATAGTGACAGCTGGGAGGGACTTTTCTCAGCTGTCGTATCTGACTCCTCTGCAAAGACAGTGATTATGTATGAGTGTGGTGAAAGTGTTGAATGATGATGAAAGTATTTTCTTTTTGGGGATTTTCTTTCTTTTTGGGTCACCCTGCCTCGGTGGGAGACGGCCGACTTGTTAAAAAAAAAAAAAAAAAAATATATATATATATATATATATATATATATATATATATTATTGTAACCACAAACGAGTGGTATTGATCAATAACAACACCGCACTAGCCAAGGACTTGAACCCATGTTGTACTGGCCCGCCTTATGGTGAGCCAGGTGGTTCTGGCTTACCAAGAGGCGGGCCAGTATATATATATATATATATATATATATATGTATGCTTAACAATTCGCAAACAGGTGAAATTATATACAAACATTGTCTCTACGTCCACAGCAGGACTCGAACCTGCAAACTCTGTATCAGAGTAACCAGTACTTTATCACGGAGGTAGACCCGCGATAAGCTCCGTGGTAAAGTACTGGTTACTCTGATACAGAGTTTGCAGGTTCGAGTCCTGCTTTGGACGTAGAGACAATGTATATAATTTCGCCTGTTTGTGATTTGTTCAGCATTTCAAACCCCTTTTGTTGTCCACTGCATGTGGCAGGATTCGATGAAATAGCTTTCGAAACGAGTTTGGTGCCCGGGGGTATGGTGCCCGGGGGTATGGTGCCCGGGGGTATGGTGCCCGGGGGTATGGTGCCCGGGGGTATGGTGCCCGGGGGTATGGTCGGGGTGGTCCCGGGGTATGGTGCCCGGGGTATGGTGCCCATGGTGGTGGTATGGTGCCCGGGGTATGGTGCCCGGGGGTATGGTGCCCGTGGGTATGGGGAAACATCGTCTGGCTCCGGCTGGACGCCCATACTTATCGCGGGTCTAGCTCCGTGGTAAAGTACTGGTTACTCTGATACAGATTTTGCAGGTTCGAGTCCTGCTGTGGACGTGGAGACAATGTTTGTATACGTATGTATATATGCAGACTCTCGATAACACCTGAGGAGGGTTTCTAATACACTGAAAGTTTTTGCGTTATTTCTTTACTGTTGACTCTGCGTAAATGTAAGCTCCAGCCTCGCTGGTTCGTCACCTCCTCTCTCTCTCTCTCTCTCTCTCTCTCTCTCTCTCTCTCTCTCTCTCTCTCTAGTTGTGTCTTGGACATTATGACTCAAGAAATTTTCCGTCGTCACTTCCAACATCTCAGCTCTTTAGGTTTCTGTTCCCTTTGTAAGGCTCCAGATTCTCCCTGTGTGTGTGTGTGTGTGTGTGTGTGTGTGTGTGTGTGTGTGTGTGGAAGAGACACAAGACAGACCCCCCACAAACACACTGTGGAGAGGACAATGACATCAGAGCTCTGGTCGTACTCAAAGCCAGCCCCAACTCGGGTGAACTGCCATCTAAACAAGGCTCTGGGAGCGCCACAGTCCAATTGGGTAATTTGCATATGAACAGTTGAAAGTCCAGCCAAGTTTCATCACTTTACCTTAAATTGTTTTCTTGTACAGTGGTGCTGGAGGATGACTGGATGGCTGAGAGGATGGCTGAGAGGATGGATGAGAGGAGGGAATGAGAGGATGGATGAGAGGATGGATGTGTGTGTGTGTGTGTGTGTGTTTGTGTGGAAGAGAGGATGAGAGGATGGATGAGAGGATGGATGAGAGGATGGATGAGAGGAGGGAAGAGAGGATGGACGAGAGGATGGACGAGAGGATGGACGAGAGGATGGACGAGAGGATGGACGAGAGGATGGACGAGAGGATGGACGAGAGGATGGACGAGAGGATGGACGAGAGGATGGATGAGAGGTAGAATGAGAGAATGGATGGGAGGATGGATGAGAGAATAGATGAGAGAATAAATACTTGGGTCAGTCTGGTGACACTCCAGTATCCACACCTCAACACCACGGTGATACATAAGTATTGACACAATGCATAAACAAGGACGGAGGAACACAAGTAAGGACGGAGGAACACCAGTAAGGACGGAGGAACACCAATACGGATGGAGGAACACATGTAAGGACCGAGGAACACCAGTACGGACGGGGGAACACAAGGACCTAAGGGCTGACGCATAACAGGGCGGACATTCTTATGGACAGACAGCAGGGTAGCTGGCTGGGGTAGCTGGCAGGGGTAGGCTGGCTGGGGTAGCTGGCAGGGGTAGGCTGGCTGGGGTAGCTGGCAGGGGTAGGCTGGCAGGGGTAGCTGGCAGCCACCACCCTGGGAAACTGAGAAGGAAGCCAGGTTATAGTATGACTTACACAGTGACTAAATAGCCATTTAAACCCTTCCTTTTCTTCCCTTTATCCTCCCCTGTCCTCCTCTAGTTCCTTGCCCATCTCCTGTACCCATTTTACCCCCTCCCACTCTGCCTGTCACCTCCCTTCCTCTCCACCCGTCACCTCTTCCCTCAATCCCCTCTTCTTCCCGCTTCGTCTGTTTCCTTGCTTCATCTAGGAAGAGGAAAGAAGCACAATGAAAGAGGAAGAAGGGAGAAATCTAAAAGAGGAGTAGAGGGAAGAGAACAGAATTATGAATGAGGGAGAGGGAAAAGAGGGCACCATCATCAGAGAGGGGAGGGAGAGGGAAGGGAAGGGGAGGAAGAAAGAAGAGAATAACATTGAGAAAGAAGGGAAGAAGGAAAAGGGGTATCAAACTGAGAGAAAGAGGAAAAAAAGAGTAGCATTGAGAAAGAGGGAAAGGAGAGGGCTAGGTGAGTAACAGTCTGAGAGAAGGATTGAAAGGAACGAGAGGGAGAGAGGGAGAGAGAGAGAGAGAGAGAGAGAGAGAGAGAGAAGAGAAAGCAGCGAGAAGCTAGCTTCTATACCACAAGACGGGCAGAAAGCAGCAACTTCACTCTGGCTGTAACCTTCTCCAGAACATCACTTCATCTGAGATCATTTATCCCCAGGATGACTCGAGTCTGGAACACATTCGTACATCATTATGATGTCAACGAGATAAAGTCAGCTGATCAAATGAAAATGCTGACCCACAGATGGCTCCAACTTCATCTTGTTCCCTACTTGTATGTTTCATAACAATAAAAATGCTTTCAAATTAGCTGATGTAGGTAACAGCTCTTAGCTTGTCAATAAAATAAGGAATCCTTAACTTGTAAATAGCTTGTCAATAAAGTTAGGGATCCTTAACCTAACTTTGTCAAGTCCTGTGTAAAAAAAGAGAGAGAGAGAGAGAGAGGGGAGAGGGAGAGAGGGAGAAGGGTAGCAATCTGAGAGAAAGAGGAGAATGGTATTGAGGGAGAGGGGGAGAAGGAAGGGGAGAAGGAAAGGGGGATGGGTTAGGAATCTGAGAGAGGATGCAGGGGAGGCTCTCCCAGCTGGAGCCTCCTCGCTGTGGTCTCCTGTGTCACAGAGCAGACCATCTGAGAGGCCAGCCAGCTGAGGAAACCCACACGCAGGATGTGCTGGCTCCTCTGTCTCCCCCTCTCCCTCCCCCTCCCGCAGGACACGTATGTACGAAAGGAGGGAAGGAGGTGAAAGGAAGAGAGGGGAATGGGGAAAGAGTAATATAAATGCGTGAAATACACAGTGTCCTTGTTACCTTGCGTTTTATTTATTCCATGTCATAGTTATGAGGTTAGGGTAAAAGAGAGAGAGAAGGGTTTAAAAAATTAAGGGCTGACCAGCAGTACTTTTATCTCCAGCGTCATTACTGATAAACCTTTCTCCCTCCCCCCCCCCCTCTCTCTCTCATTACCTTGTGTTATCTCAGTGTATCTTGCCTGTTATTTGCTAGACTAGCAAAAATGAGATAATCTCAGTAACGTAAATAATAATTTACAGGTGACATGACGTAAATTACCTATAATGTCAGTGACAGGTGACACACAGTGGAGGTCCTCCACTCTACTGACTGACACACGGTGGAGGTCCTCCACTCCACTGACACACGGTGGAGTAACTCCACTCCACTGACTGACGGTCACAGTCAAGGCTAAAAGGCAATAATATGTGGAAATAAAAAATAAATTGCCTTATTTTCCGGCATATGAGGCTCGTTTTCCCCACAAAGACTTGAAAAATCACCCTGGGCCTTACAAGGTCAGGGTCAAGGTCAGGCTTTGGGTTAAGCTTTAGCAGTTGTTTACTATCGTTACATCACAACTGCTTGGTTACATCGTCTTATACGTCTCACATAAACGTGCGCCTTATATTCCGGTAAATACGTTATATTAGAGCTACAAGCATGTATCGGTGAGATAAGAAATGTATTAATGGCGGTTGTTGGTTAAGAAACGTTTCAATAATGTAGGTACCTAAATGCGTCTTATTCATTTCCTCATTAAATACATGTTAGATAAATGCATGAGTGGGTGTGAGTTGGACCTGACTAGCTTGTGGTACTAGATCAGATGCCGTGCTCCTTCCTTAAGTGAATGTGACCTGACCTGATTAGGTTGGGGCATTGGCTTAAGCCGGTAAGAGCCTTTGACTTGCCTCGCATGGGCCAGTAGGCCTGCTGCAGTGTTCCTTCTTTCTCATGTTCTTATTGCAATTGATGAACGAATGCGTCTAGCATTCGTGGCTCAAAGATCTTTTGAATTTGCCACGAGTTATCATCACCATTACACAACCAGGAAGATTTTCTTGATAAAATAAATAATAATAGCAGGCCGCATGCCTATGCTTTAGGTTTGAGGGACTGACCACCTCCAGCCAAGATTGACGGACTGATCTCCAGAGTTATATTCGTCTTTATTCGACTGAAGTAGCCTGTTGAACAGGCGAAACGTTTCTGGAATAAAAATAGCCAAGTGTTGCACGTGTGTTTTAATAATCAACTCATCAGTATTGTGTATCATCATTAAATATGATGAGGCGAAATTGGAATGATACGGTGGGCCATTTCAGTATTACTACCGAAGCAGCAGAGTATGGATAAAGCGTAGTGGTGGCCGCCTCACCAAACCTGCACACGAAAATCACTCCCTATGGAAGCAAAAGACTCGGCAGGAGATGCAACATTCCCTCGATGAAAAGCAGGGGTGCCACGAGTACACTGAGAGACAACACCATAAGTGTCCGGGGCCCAAGACTGTTCAACTGCATCCCACCACACATAAGGGGGATTATCAATAGACCCCTGGCTGTCTTCAAGAAGGCACTGGACAGGCACCTGACCAACCGGGCTGTGGTTCGTACGTCAGTTTGCGTGCGGTCAGCAGTAACAGCCTGGTTGATCAGACCCTGATCCACCATGAGGCCTGGTCTCATACCGAGCCGCGGGGGCGTTGACCCCCGAAACCCTCTCCAGGTAAACCTTACCTAACCACTCGTCACTGGTCAGGCTGAAGCCACCACACAACACCGTTAACTCTCTGGAAAAAAAAAAATTCCTTTTCCTTCTTTTTTTGTAACGCTGTAAGTACCTCGGTTCGTAACACACAGTCTCCCACGCGGTTCACTCTTCTGCTTTTGTGTCCTTGACTCACGCACCTGGACAATACAAGGTAGTCCTTATTCTAGGTGGAAGAAGATGGGTCTTAGCAGGCAGCCTCGGTGTAGAAGTCCGAGTACACTGTTGTCTGTCTTTTCTATGTATACTCTCTTTTCCCCTCTTGTCTCTTACCCCTTCACTCCATCCCTCCTCCTCCTTCACACTCTCCTCTTCCTGCCCCCCCATTGCTCTCTCGCTAAATATTGCTCTTTATCTTAACAAACCTCTTTTTTCTTCCAAATATTCATGTAAAGACCCCTAATCTTAAATGAAAATCATGGTAATAATATAAATTATGGCATAAAAGAAAGTTTGCCTCAACTTTTTTTGGGGAGGGTTATCAGGCTTATATCTCTCTCTCTCTCTCTCTCTCTCTCTCTCTCTCTCTCTCTCTCTCTCTCTCTCTCTCTCTCTCTCTCTCTCTCTCTCTCTCATTACCAACCTCCACATTTCCTCGTGTGTATATCCCTCCCTTCTATGCACAAAGTTTCCCTTCCCTACTGTAAAATTTCCCTATATCCCGTCACCTAATTTTCTCTGCATCAATCCAGCTTTTAAATCCTATGTGACTGATTGTGCACCGATTGAGGAATATAGAGATAGACAATACGATAACCTATATGATATGAAGGTGTCTTAATGTTGAAAACAAGATGCAATAAATTGATTAAGCCCACTCTTGGGCGAAACGTTGTACAAATAAGGACTTTACTGTATCGAGTGTCTGTTTACTACAATAAATTCTGAGCAAGAATCCTAAATTTGCTATGTAACGGATGAAATACATGTATGTACTCAAATGTACTCCTCTAATCACTTTTACTGTATGACCCTTATGGGTATAGCGCTTTCTTATGATTATAATAATTTAAACTCATTTAGAGTCTAGTTCTTAGGCTCTAACTCCATTATCAGCTAAGTTCCTTCCTTCTTCACCCCTTCCCTTACATTCCTCGACAAAGCTCTCCTAACTTCCCTCTCTCCTCCCTTCATTCCCCACACACCCTCACCAAAACCACCCCTCACACACCCTCACCAAAACCACCCGTCACTCACCCTCACCAAAACCACCCCTCACACCCTCACCAAAACCACCCCTCACACCCTCACCAAAATCACCCCTCATACACCCTCACCAAAAGTGCAAGTAAAAGAAAAAGGCAATCCAAAATAAAGATGAGGTATTGATATGGTCGTGTGGTTAACTTAAGAGCTCTTAGAACCACATTGAAACTACCGCTTTGTGGAAGGAAAGGAGAGTTAACGAGGTCGTTTGACCCCCTAGTAAAACAACTTGACCTCCAGTTTACTCTGCCAAGACACCCAAACATTCCTACTCATCTACCCACCAATGTTAATTTAGGATGGATAAGATTCGTCAGGTAATAGGGCAAGTGTTTCCTGGCAGCGGGTTTTGGTCATACGATGACCCACCACTGGAGCTTTTGGTCATCTGACCGAGGCCTTCCGCTGGCTTTCCGGTCCACCCCTTTAAAAATTACGACAATACCCACCAATGTAGCTAACACTGACGGTATCACGTGATCCTGAGTAAACAGGAGCACTGTAGTAGGTCAACTGGTCCACACTAGGCAGGTCCAGCTCATACTCGACTATTAACTACTGATATCGGTTTAGAAAGAGACGTAAGCAAACACTAGGACATATTTATTAAAAAACGTTTCGGACCGAAACGTTTTCGATGTCCTAGTTTGCTTACGTCTCTTTCTGAACCAATTTATCGGTATGCGTTACCAAGGTTTATACCACCACTCATATCCACATAATGGGTGGAGATCAAACCCATGGCTAGTGAGTCCTAAGACTCTGGCCAGGGAGTCTTAAGACTCCACGGGGGTTCCAGCCTCACTCGTTCTGCGATTTGTTTGCAATCGTGTCGTTACGATTTCATGAGTGATTATCACCACCTCTTAACTGATATTAGTCTCATTGTTTACATTTCTAGAGTTATTAATCCACTTTTCTTGGTTAATAAACCAAGAAAAGTCGTCGTCTTGTTTTTCTTCTGATGATGAAAAGTAAGGCACATGTGCAACAGTTAGGTAACTTCATTCCGAAACGTTTCGCCTCCTGTGTAGCCGAAATGTTTCGGCTACACAAAAGTCGCAATACCATGACCGCAACATTTTACCTGACATGGAACAAGTCACCTGACCTGTCCTCTGATTATTTCCCACTTCTTCACTTGACCTGTCCTTTGATTCTTCTCCCATTTTCTCTCACTGTTTTGACTTGGCAGTTATCTAGGAAGGCCCGAAACGTCGTCCCAAGTGCGGATTATCGGCAAACAGTAAGAAAATTAAAATGACTAGAATAACGCGAGTACTGAGATATCGGTGTAGTGAGGTGAAAGATAGGGGTGGTAAGAGATGTAGTTGGTGGTGGGGAGCCGGATGAGAGGGGGCAGGTGGGGGGAACATAGCCAGTGACAAAGCGTCGCTGGGAGCCGGGTAGACACCGTGAAATGCGACCCAGGAAGCTGATCTCCGAAAATGATAGTTTGAGTTGGTTGTCAGGTCTCGTGAACCACACACGTGCTCACCTTAATCAGTAACTAGACTGTCTCTGGCTTTCTCAGTATCGTGGGACTCTTTAAGAGAGAGAGGAGAGAGAGAGAGAGAGAGAGAGAGAGAGAGAGAAATAAGACTCGATAAGTCAACTCTTGAGAACATTCACAACTCTACTGCCTGAATACTAATGTTAGTAAATTGCTTTAAATATTTACTGTTATAGTAGATTATTATTATTATTATTATTATTATTATTATTATTATTATTATTATTATTATTATTATTATTATTATTATTATTATTATTATTATTATTATTATTATTATTATTATTATTATTATTATTATTATTATTATTATTATTATTATTATATTCATGGGAAGTGTTAAACCAGTAAGTTTCATGGATTATCATGATAGGTTTGGCGTACGTCGTCCAAACTCTGCTTGGGTACCTGAGTGATGTTTGCCAAGCGTGCGTAAGCTGCTGGGGTTAGTGGGCTAATGTGCTCCTTTGGTGATAGGCTTGGTGTTATGCTTACCCCTAGGTCATTTTCTGAAGTTTGTAGTCTCTGTCCGCCCAGTCTATGTTCATAATCTGGTCTCCTTTCTCCTTTCCAGGTTTTCTTAACCTTGTTCTTGCTGTAGTTATAATATACTAACCAGCTATTTGATGACTGCTGCAGTCTGTCCATGTTATTTCATGGCCTTCCACTGTCTTCTCTGGTACTGATTCTTCTCATTAGCTTTACGTCATTAACGAATAGGATACATAGGGCAATATTTCAATATGAATTTCGCTTGCATGTATCAGTTACAGATTTAGTCCCAATTTGGGACCTTGTAGGACACCGCTAGTCATGCTCGTCTATATACATCTTGGGCCATCCCTATGTCTTCGTCCGCTCAGGTATTCCCTGACTTGGTAAAGTACGTTATGTGTTATCCCTGCCTGCTTTCCAGTTTGTGAACTAGTGTTTTGTGGGGAAACAGTGTTGAATGCCTTCTAATAATCCATAAATACCCAGTCTACTCATCCATCTTCCTTCCTCTTTAATCTCTCTCATACTTTTTCGTAGAACTTAAATAGATTTGTGAGACACGATTTACCTTTCCTAAAACTTTACAAGTTGTCATTTCTCTGTATGATATATTATCTTCTCCAGTACCTTAAATAGTACGCATTTTTAAGGACCTCTGTTTCCATGTTCGTCTAACTCTTTTGTGGAATGTCGAAACATTATTTGCCGTTCTATAACTTAACGGAATATGTCGTCTCCATCGACTCGTAAGAATTTTGCTACCTGGTCACACACAGCTTCCTCTGCCTTAGGACCCAAGGAGACACTTTTTGACGTGTCCAGTTCACATAGGATATACTACAGAAAACTGGACAACAGGGCTGTTGCACTGATGTCCAATTTTCTCTAGTGTATCCATTCTCTCCTGCCCTCTGATATTACTCCTTTGTGTACTAACCATTTTATGGTTGCAGGGGTCGATTGACGGCATCTGGTCTCTATTGGTTTCCCTTTCTCCCTGCTTTTCTAGTAGTAGTGTAAATGTTCTTGAAGCTATGTGTGAATCCCTCCTCTGCCACTTCCCAGTCCAGGTCGTTCCACTTCCTGTCCAATTTGAGGCTGAAAAAATATTTCCTAACATCCCTGTGACATACTTGTGGTTTCAACTTTCAGTTGCGCCCTCATTTACCGGTTTCCAGCTTCTCAAAAAACCTGTCCCTGTCCCCCGTAGTTTTTGCCTCAATCTCATATGTGGTACAATGTCAAAAGCATTCTTATAAACCAGAATTATGCAGTATAGCCTTTCTCTTCTTCCCTTTATCTCTCTCTCTCTCTCTTCCCTTCTGTTGCATTCTCATAGAATTCAAGCAGGTTTGTGAGAAAGGATTTATCATCCTTAAAACAGTACCGGTTGCTGTGTATGAACCCACTACTTTCCAGGTGTGTGTGTGTGTGTGTGTGTGTGTGTGTGTGTATTTTCATCCATCCGTCCCTTGACCCACCGCTGGGAGAAAGAGAAGAGGGGTAGGAGAGTGGGGGCGGAAAGAGAGAGAGAGAGGGGGGGGAGGAGAGGAGAGGTGGTAGTGGAAAAATCTACATATCAATGCTACTCGCGAGACAATGTGGAAGTTTTCCTATACATACACAAGATAGGATATGCATACGCTTGTTCTTATTCCTAGATTTGTTGCCACTGGACTGGAAGGGAGGCGGCCATCTACAGATCGTTCCAGAGTATTAAGACCCGGACAAGGCCTCCGCTCTGGCTCCCTCCACTACAGCCGTTTTGCTTAAGCATGAAATTCGCTCAATAAAATGTGGTCTAGTTTTACATATCGTGGGCTTTTTTCTCTCTATCTTGGAATGGCGGTGAGTAAATTCTACCTTTCTGCCAGAGACATAATGCGCCAACGAATGGGTCATTGTGGTATCGCTGTCTCGCGTCGGCACCAGGTTATGGGGGAAATATTCGACAGCGCTGGATATTCACCCGTGGGTTACATCCGAAAGGAATTGCTAGATATATTCATTCTGGAGAAATTCCCCGCCTCCTGTCTTCAGCGTGCGTGTCCTCACGTAAGTCGTGGACTGGAGAGAATGATAAGTACTTGCTTGACTTTATTTGTACTGGTCAATTTATAATTAATAATTCTTGAAAACATATAACCAAGAAGCAAATATCATACAGAAAATTTCTTCCTGTTTGCCACACTCGCATTGCCAGATTCGCATTGTTTATTAGATACTACGCATTATGAAAGTGCATCTTCAAGACTGACCGTCTTTCTTACAGGATTGCAGTGACCTTATCTGTGTCTTCACGTCGCCAGGAGAAAGTTCAACCTTGCTGAATTCATCCATCCAGCGATAGTTGATCTCCTGAGATATACTGGAGGAACTTCTGGGTCAGTATTTGATCTTGTGTAGCTCATTTGTTCCTGTCCACCCATCATCATCCACTCGTCTCACTCCACCCACCTATGGCTGCAATTTGTCTACTCACCCGTCAACAACCACCCACCCTCGCTAGCTCTTTCCCCATCTACCCCATTCTAACTACCCATCACTGACAACCAGTGTCTGCCTCCACACCATTTCTCTCTCACCCGTCCCCTACAGGACCTCACAGTACCTCACACTTTGTAAGAATATTTGGGGATGTTGCAGTTCGGAAGGCCAATTTATATGTGATATCTACACACGTCTGGCAGGAAAGCTTATGAATGAGTGATGGTGAATATTTTCTCTTCACTGAGTCTATATATATTTATAGTGATACAAGATCCAAAACAACCACGGGGGAAGTTGAATGATAACTCTATGCCTTTCGTGTTTCAATCAACACATCAGGAGCTTGCAATGTTGCAGAAATGAGTAGGAAGTCCAACTAGATCCGTTCCAGGGAACGACTCTAGCTAGAATGAGATGGCATCAAGTAAACCTCCTCTTCTCCCTTTCCTCTTTACGTCAGAAATGTTTGTATGGTGTTTCAATAATATCATTATGAAAGGGATTTTAAAAAGCTACGATTACTCCAAATGTAGTAAATTTCTCCTTCTCTCACCAGTATGTTCAGTAAAAAAAAAAGACATTCATTCAAAACTTGACCTATGCGAGGGAAAAGTTCACGTGTGTGCACTCAACTGTGTGTGCATGTGAGTGTGAAGTGAGTCTTTTTTAAGTGTTGAAACGCTTGTTACAGCGCCACCTAACAGCCTCTCTTAGCACTCTAACCTGGGTTAGGGGGAGACTTGTTGACCTACGAGTCAAATGGAGTCACTTTTAACAAGGTGAATAGACACATGTGCGACATCTGGGTACCTTTATTCGACATCTATTGGCTTCATCAGCACAAATTCAAAGACATAATGGGAAAACAGAAGAACTATATACAAAAGCTGAGGTAATGAGTCCCTCAGCCTTGGGGTTGGTGAAGGGTGAAGCTACTTGACAATGGTGAGTAATCATCACTCAGTGTTTTATTTCGATTATTGCAGCCTAGCTAGTGTTTCATCCAGCCTAGCTAGTGTTTCATCCAGCATAGCTAGTGTTTCATCCAGCCTAGCTAGTGTTTTGAGCGGGCCAGCGGAGCCTTGAGGCAACTGATAGGCTACTTACCTACAATACAATGACGCATTTTTATCTGACATGTTGTCGGCTATTCTACCAACATTATTACAGGTGGGTAGGTAGTCCAGCACTTCCCTCAAGCGTAGCCTTAGACTTTGACAAGAACTGATAATTAATCTACTCCATTTGATGTTACTTAATTATGGAAGTCATGTTTTTCTTCTCACTCTTATGACTGCCATTTTGGGAGTGGTGTTTCGACTGTCTGCTCCTCGTCTTATTGAATCTCTTGAGACGTCATTCAGTTAGTCAGCTGGGTCCACCGTTATTAAAAAACAGAAGAAACAAGGAGCACGGCAGTAAGTCTACTGGTATATACTAGGCAAGTCCAAGTCACCTACTGGCTTTAGGTTGTCAGGTCTAACTCACACCCACCCACACTTATCGCTATCCCTTGATAATAGTACTAATTTCAGGGGAAATTGCTTATATTTTCTAACTTATAAAAGTGTAATAAGATAATCTTGTCCTAACCACAGTACACTGACCTAACTACTGTACACTGACCTAACTACTGTACACTGACCTAACTACTGTACACTGACCTAACTACTTTACACTGACCTAACTACTGTACACTGACCTAACTACTATACACTGACCTAACTACTATACACTGACCTAACTACTATACACTGACCTAACTACTGTACACTGACCTAACTACTGTACACTGACCTAACTACTGTACACTGACCTAACTACTGTACACTGACCTAACTACTGTACACTGACCTAACTACTATACACTGACCTAACTACTATACACTGACCTAACTACTATACACTGACCTAACTACTATACAACTGACCTAACTACTATACACTGACCTAACTACTGTACACTGACATGACTAGTTTACATTTAGGCTTGAAACACAAGCACCAGATACAGCTTACTAAGCAATATTGATCAGACTTGTATTTTCCCACGAGGAACCCTGCTTCTCCCCAAGGCTCAGCCTGGAGGATCCTCCTTCCTCCCCATCCCAGACAGCCTGGAGGATCCTCCTTCCTCCCCATCCCAGACAGCCTGTAGGATCCTCCTCCCTCCCCATCCCAGACAGCCTGGAGGATCCTCTCTCCCATATCACAGCCTCAGCCTGCAAAATTCTCCCTTCCCCCCACCCCAGCCCCAGCCTCAGCCTCGGCCCTCCCATTAATGCTAGAGCATGAAGCAAGGAAACACATTTGTGAAAGTTATAGCTGCCGAGCCTGCTAGTGTACGGCCTCCCTGCACGCAACACACGTGCGTGTGTAAGCCTATATGCTCCCCCACCCGCCACACATACACACACACACGCATGTGTGTAAGCCTATGTGCTCCCTGCACCCTTCTCTTGCATACCACACACACACACACACACACACTGGAGGAAAGAAGGGTCAGAGGAGACATGATAACGACATACAAAATACTGCGGGGAATCGACAAGGTAGACAGTGACAGGATGTTCCAGAGAGGGAACACAGAAACAAGGGGACACAACTGGAAGCTGAAACTCAGATGAGTCAAAGGGATGTTAGGAAGCATTTCTTCAGCCACAGAGTAGTCAGGAAGTCTAATAGTCAAGAGAAAGATATAGTGGAGGCAGGAACCATACATAGTTTTAAGACAAGGTATGATAAAGCTCATGGAGCAGGGAGAGCAGAGACCCAGTAGCGGACAGCGAAGAGGCGGGGCCAGGAGCTGAGTCTCGACCCCTGCAACCACAATTAGGTGAGTACAATTAGGTGAGTACACACACACACACACACACACACACACACAGCAGGACTTCAAACAGACCTGGACAAGCTTGACATCTGGTCTAGCAACTGGCTTCTCGAATTCAATCCCACCAAATGCAAAGTCATGAAGATCGGAGAAGGGTAAAAAGTACAGGCTAGGCGGACAAAGGCTACAAACCTCGTCAAAGGAGAAAGACCTTAGGGTGAGTATAACGCCAAGCACGTCTCCGGAGGCACTCATCAACCAGATATCTGCGGCAGCATATGGGCGACTGGCAAACCTAAGATTAGCGTTCCGTTACCTTAACAAGGAATCGTTCAAGACACTGTACACCGTGTACGTCAGGCCCATACTAGAATATGCAGCACCAGTCTGGAATCCCACACCTGGTCAAGCACGTAAAGAAACTAGAGAAAGTGCAAAGGTTTGCGACAAGGTTAGTTCCACAACTCAGGGGACTGTCCTATGAAGAATGGTTGAGGGAAATAGGACTAACAACACTGGAGGAAAGAAGGGTCAGAGGAGACATGATAACGACATACAAAATACTGCGGGGAATCGACAAGGTAGACAGTGACATGATGTTCCAGAGAGGGAACACAGAAACAAGGGGACACAACTGGAAGCTGAAGACTCAGATGAGTCAAAGGGATGTTAGGAAGCATTTCTTCAGCCATAGAGTAGTCAGGAAGTAGAATAGTCTAGAGAAAGATATAGTGGAGGCAGGAACCATACATAGTTTTAAGACAAGGTATGATAAAGCTCATGGAGCAGGGAGAGCAGAGACCCAGTAGCGGACAGCGAAGAGGCGGGGCCAGGAGCTGAGTCTCGACCCCTGCAACCACAATTAGGTGAGTACAATTAGGTGAGTACACACACACACACGACCCCTGCAACCACAATTAGGTGAGTACGTACGTGTCATTCTCATCACGCCCTGCATCTCTAAGGTATTGGTGTAGCTAAGTGATCTAAGGCGTCAGAGTATGACCCACTGCCTAGATGGAGGCTCATTTGGGATTCGAATTCACTGCTATTGAGAAATGTCTGTGAATAATTTCACTAGTTTCTGCACACAAGAACACATAAACATACATGTATATACTTATATATATTTAAATGTATTTATATATGAAAGTTTTATGCTAGCAAACCTTAAAGGTAATAATAGACCTTGAAGATGACACCAAACCTAAAAGATAACAGCTTAAATTTGATGGAAGACCTAGAAAGAGGAGGACAGAGCTTAAATTTGATAGCAGACCTAAAAAGATGATAAGAGAGGTTACAGATGATAGGAGGCCCAGGCTGTAACACCAGCCTGGGTGGGCAGCAAAGAGCTCTAAGCATTAATGAAACTCTGTGAGATGTGCCGCAGAATAGACCATTACAGCCAGGGGTTATGAGCTTAAATATTTAGCCTCTGATACGTGATGCGGGTGCATAGTACAGCCCTATTTGATGTTAAACCCTCTCCCAAACCTTGCTCTCTAGCCCCTCTTCTCTTTTTTTTTCTACCACCCCCTTCCCCAAATCTTGCTCTCTCTAGCCCCTCTTCTTTCCTCCCACCCCCTCCCGCTCTTCTTCCAGGATCTTCTGTCTATCCATTCACTCCTACCTCCTAGCCCCCTCCATCCCCCTAATCTCTCTCCCATTCCTCCAAGTCTTCTTCTGACTACCCCTCATTCTTCCTCTACACCCCCCCCTAACCATGCACCCCCACTCAGCCAGTCTTCTCCTTCTTTAAAAATGGGTACCTAGTGTTTACTATTTTTTTTTTTGCTTATGAGGAAGCAGTTAGGTAATTCAAAACGCCAAGCAGATATAGAATAACATAATTTTTTATCTGGAGCGTGAGTAGGAACCGGAGTGCATGTGTGTGTGTGTGTGTGTGTGTGTGTGTGTGTGTGTGTGTGTGTGTGTGTGTTGTGTGTGTGTGTGTGTGTGTGTGTGTGTGTGTGTGTGTGGTGTGCATGTATGTGTGTGTGTTACGTGAGCGCGCGTAACAAACTATCACCTGTGTCTCCTCTGACACCTTTGATCTCCAGATCTACAAGATGTGTCTGTGGAATTATCTTCTGGACTTAAGCTGACGTTATTTCCTTGTTTTCCACTGACTGAGCAACGTTCTCTTGGAAATTTGCCTTTGTTGTGGCCTTTGTGTATAAAAAAAAACAAGAATGATACTGCCTTGATGAATTTCATTAATTTATTTAGAAAAAAAAATCGCAATACTGTGGGTGGAACAATTCACAATCAACCCGAAAACCGTAATGAAAACTGGAAGAGATTTGGGTTTGTCCCAATTGGGTTTGTTTCTCTGCATGGATACTACAGCTCTAATGTATTCATCTGTGTCTCTTGTCTCTCCTTCCATGAGTGTGTATGTTGATTTCCTGTCGTGTTTTGTCAGTTATCTAATACAAAAAGAAACGAGAAAACAACAGTCAGCTCCTAAGTACCGCCATGCTCGATACGTTGATATTAACGTTGTTTATCTGCAGTGCGTAATGTACTTCTCTTCTCTAGTACATGGGATACTCCAGACACGACAAACATAAGTGCTAAACATTGTGATACGTTCGGGTTATTTAGGTATGCATTCCCCTAGTATAAATAGGTACCTCAACCACGGACATTCTTAGTTAAACAGGTTTATTTTCCTCCTGACTGCTTTTCTTTTATGTGTGTGTATATACAGTATGGGTGAATGAGTGCGCAATTTTCCTTGGTTAGTTTGGTAATTACAAACTTCATATGAATTGAATCCCTTAAGGGCGATAACAAAGGTGTATTTCGAGTTTATATAAACAGATATTTATTACCGAATGCGTCTGTATTTGGAAATTATGAGTATAAATACACAGCCTCTTTTGGCGTGACGTAACCTAGTTGACCCCAGGCACCGGTCGCGTGTTTACCCTTAAGCTGAATGAAAGACAGTGTTGCGAGAGTGTTGCGAGAGTGTTGAGAGTGTTGCGAGAATTATTGAGTATTGGGTGTCTGCATCATGGAACATTTTGATTATATGTACTTGGAATATTGTACAACTGTCTATTCTTCTGGCAAGCATGAAGGTAAGTGTTATCAAGACTCGAGGTAACTTATAATATAATAGAAGAATGGTTCGTACCACAGTGATTGACGTGTATCATTCTTGATACCACAGTTGCTGACGTGTATCACTCTTGATACCATAGTGGTTGACGTGTATCATGCTTGATACCACTGTGGTTGACGTGTATCACTCTTGATACCACAGATGCTGACGTGTATCACTCTTGATACCATAGTGGTTGACGTGTATCATTCTTGATACCACAGTGGTTGACGTGTATCATTCTTGATACCACAGATGCTGACGTGTATCACTCTTGATACCATAGTGGTTGACGTGTATCATTCTTGATACCACAGTGGTTGACGTGTATTATTCTTGATACCACAGTGGTTGACGTGTATCATTCTTGATACCACAGTGGTTGAAGTGTATCATTCTTGATACCACAGTGGCTGACGTATATCATGCTTGATACCACAGTGGTTGACGTGTATCATTCTTGATACCACAGTGGTTGACGTGTATCATGCTTGATACCACAGTGGTTGACGTGTATCATTCTTGATACCACAGTGGTTGACGTGTATGATTCTTGATACCACAGTGGTTGACGTATATCATGCTTGATACCACAGTGGTTGACGTGTATCATGCTTGATACCACAGTGGTTGACGTGTATCATTCTTGATACCACAGTGGTTGACGTGTATCATTCTTGATACCACAGTGGTTGACGTGTATCATTCTTGATACCACAGTGGTTGACGTATATCATGCTTGATACCACAGTGGTTGACGTGTTCATTCTGATACCACGTGGTGCGTTATCATTCTTGATACCACAGTGGTTGACGTGTATCATTCTTGATACCACAGTGGTTGACGTGTATCATTCTTGATACCACAGTGGTTGACGTATATCATGCTTGATACCACAGTGATTGACGTGTATCATTCTTGATACCACAGTGGTTGACGTGTATCATTCTTGATACCACAGTGGTTGACGTGTATCATTCTTGATACCACAGTGGTTGACGTGTATCACTTTGTGGTTGAAAGGATAGAAGCGTGTGACTGTGAATAAATAACAGGGACAAAGCACTGACTCCTGCTCGTCATATTGTGGACATTGATTATGCATTTCCGACCCAGAAACTGACTTTTTCTCACCCGCGTCTCGGAATGATTGAAATTTCCACAGAAAGGCGCCCAGGAAGTCGCATTTATCAAGTATTAATATACGTTAGGCATTAAAATTGTGTATGGATCATTTATGGCAGGGACTGGTGGAGGCTCGATCCTCCTTACCAGAGAGAGTCGCGATACCAGGTATCATTTTAAGAATGTCCCAACGGACGCTATAAATAAAAAAAAAGTTTGAACTTTGCCTTTATGACATGGTTCATAATAAGATTTGATTTGTCTTAAAAGGCAAGTGGAACATTCAAAATTAATTTTGAATAGGTGATAGACTCTAAAGAACAAAACACACACACACACACACACACACACACACACACACACACACACACACACACGGGCGCAAATGTTGGAGTCTGTTTTTGCAGTGGTGGATATTCGAGATGGCCGGTGAGGGCCTCTCTGCCGGAGAAGTTAAATGGCCAATTAATTCCTTGCATAATAGAAAAGCTGCACACATTGACGAGAGAATATGAAGTGTGATGGTGGTGATGGTGGTAGTAGTGGTGGTGGTGGTGGTGATGGTGGTAGTAGCAATGATGGAGATGGTGGTTACTGAAATGTTCTGTTTTCTACTCTCATGTCAAAATAATACACTCCAAACAGCGACTGTTGTTAAAAAAATACTGTTTTATCACAAGAAAGTGACTATATTTCTGTGGCTGCCGTGACCAAAGCTCTCAATAACACCTGTTCCCTTTCCCAGCTGTGAGAGTCGGAGGATACGTGTGAATAGGAGAGGTGTGGGAGTAAGAGGTGAAGGAAAGAGTTGGAGAGGTGTGGGAGCTAGTAGCAGAGACTCACCCTCCTACAAGTTAAAGCAAATTTCTCCAGCTCAAAACATGACATTATGAGAACAGGGTGACTGTGAGTGCATTGGCTTCCGCTGGCAGAGGTCAAGTGTTGGGTTGAATTTCTCTCCTCTACACACCTCCCACCTGGCCAGAGTTGTCGCACCTTCATCACTACGTATGTGTATAAGAATGTATGTTTTATTGCCCCTCAGTATTCGCTTACCATGTAAGTTATTGTGTAAATATTTAAAAAAAAATAGTCGGAAAAAAAACCTGAGAGCATTAAAGGAGACCCACTCAGACGATCTTTAAGAACTTTAAGAATATTTTTCGCTCACACTTTCTGACCGAGCCTCATAGCCAGACCTCACGAGAGGATGTGTTAGTCTTCGGAGCAAAGGACAGTCGCCCTCTTCCATTTAAACTGCTGGCTAACATCGATTATTATGTCCAGGTAGTCTAATTGGGTTGTAGAGGACGGCAGGTAGCTCAGGGGGACGAAATCTTTTGGAACGAGACCACTGCTTGCGGGGAAAAAAATCTGTGGCCATTGGGGTGGTGCCTTTACTTTCGTGCCTCAGGTCTCAGGTACATTAAAGGTAAGACTATTATGAACGTCTTGGCCACTAGCCTAGAATGAGAAGGAAGTCAAAATGGAGCTTATATTGGTGTGAGTATTGAGGATCTTGGGAAGGGAGGGTTGGAGGCCGCTGCAGTTAAAGGTGAGCTGTGTGTGTGTGAGGGGAGGATAGTATGTGGGTAATGTATGTATGAAGGGAGAGGGGAGGGGGAGTAAAAAAAAAGGAGCGTGTTTATACAATGGAATTTCGTTTTAAGAAGAGTATTCCTAAATTTAATCTTAACTTGATAAAGTTTTCCTGTATGCGAAACGTCTCCGAAATAATAAATTACAGTGTTTTGGGCTTCTCTTTCACTCACTTGTCAGTTCAGTAGATAATGTACTTCGTCACTGGTCTCATTCTGTAGGGGTGACTGATAAGTGTTGCTCCTTGAACACCAGCATCATGTTCCCTTGAGTTACAACACTGTGGCACATCACGAAAGAGGCAAGTGTAGTAGCTATTAACTCAAGAGTCATGGCAAGGAAGTGTGTGTGTGTGTGTGTGTATGTGTGTGTACTCACCTAGTCGTTGTGTGTGTGTGTGTGTTTTGACACTCGACAAACAGGTTCCAAGAAGTATTTACGGCGGATCCAGGACATGTGCCAGAGGTGGACCAGGGAACTCAATCCTCTGTTCTTGTGCCCAGTTTTTTTTTCCGTAGTCGTCATAAAACATATTTTTAAATTGTCTATTTGCATTTCTGTCTTTCACCCCTCATTTTTCTAGCTTCCCTTTCAGCCTTCCCTCTTCCCTGTCTCCTCCTCCTCTTTCTCTCTCTCTCACACACACACATACACACACTTTTCCTCCATTCCACATATATTCTCCCATCCCTTCTTATCTTTTCTTTAATTTTCCTCACCCTCTAGTCTTCCTCCTTCAAATTCTCCATCAAGTTCTCCTCGTCCTCCTCTTTCATTTCCCTTCCTTCTGTCACCTCCTTGTTTTCTTAATTGTCCTGCTCGCCCTTCTCTTTTTCCTTCTACACATTTTCATTTTCTCCTGTTCCTAACACTCTGCCCCTCCCATCGTGGAGTGGCGGGAGTCAGGGGGGTCTGCACCCCCTCCTATCGTGGAGTGGCGGGAGTTAGAGGAAGGGGTCTGCGTCCCCCCTTCCCTCCCGCTGTGCCAGTTACGCTCGGACTCAACGGAACGGAAATTGGATTCTTTCAGGTAAACTTCTTTCAACTTTGAGAGTTTTTATTGGTCGGAATCCTCATATGGTGTGTATGTGTTTGGTTGTTTGTTTGCCTGAGCTCTTGTTTGCTTTCCTTGGCTTGATTTTTTTTGGTGTGCTCTCTGGCCCGTGCTTGGGGGTATGTTTGTGTATTTGTGTGTGGTTGCGTATTTGTGATTGAGGGAGTCGAGTCTTAGTTACCGAGTGTGTGTGTGTGTGTGTGTACTCACCTAATTGTACTCACCTAATTGTGGTTGCAGGGGTCGAGACTTAGCTCCTGGCCCCGCCTCTTCACTGATCGCTAGACTATTCCACTTCCTGACAACTCTATGACTGAAGAAATACTTCCTAACATCCCTTTGACTCGTCTGAGTCTTCAACTTCCAATTGTGACCCCTTGTTTCTGTGTCCCCTCTCTGGAACATCCTGTCTCTGTCCACCTTATCTATTCCACGCAGTATTTTGTATGTCGTTATCATGTCTTCCCTAACCCTCCTGTTCTCCAGTGTCGTCAGGCCGATTTCCCTTAACCTTTCTTCGTAGGACATTCCCCTTAGCTCCGGAACTAACCTTGTTGCAAACCTTTGCACTTTCTCTAATTTCTTGACGTGCTTGACAAGGTGTGGGTTCCAAACTGGTGCTGCATACTCCAATATGGGCCTGACGTACACAGTGTACAGTGTCTTTAACGATTCCTTACTAAGGTATCGGAACGCTATTCTCAGGTTTGCCAGGCTCCCATATGCTGCAGCAGTTATCTGGTTGATGTGTGCTTTCGGAGACGTGCTCGGTGTTATACTCACTCCACGATCTTTCTCCTTGAGTGAGGTTTGCAGTCTTTGGCCACCTAGCCTATACTCTGTCTGCGGTCTACTTTGCCCTTCCCCGATCTTCATGACTTTGCATTTAGCGGGGTTAAACTCGAGAAGCCAGTTACTGGACCACGTGTCCAGCCTGTCCAGGTATCTTTGTAGTCCTGCCTGATTCTCATCTGATTTAATTCTCCTCATTAACTTCACATCATCTGCGAACAGGGACACTTCTGAGTCTATCCCTTCCATCATGTCATTCACATATACCAAAAATAGCACTGGTCCTAGGACTGACCATTGTGGGACCCCGCTCGCCACAGGCGCCCACTGTGATACCTCATCACGTACCATGACTCGTTGTTGCCTCCCTGTCAGGTATTCTCTGATCCATTGCAGTGCCCTTCCTGTTATACGTGCCTGATCCTCTAGCTTTTGCACTAATCTCTTGTGAGGAACTGTATCGAAGGCCTTCTTGCAGTCCAAGAAAATGTAGTCAACCCACCCCTCTCTCTCGTGTCTTACTTCTTTTACTTTGTCATAAAACTCCAGGAGGTTTGTGACACAGGATTTGCCTTCCCTGAATCCGTGCTGGTTGTCATTTATAATCTTGTTCCGTTCCAGGTGCTCTACCACTCTCCTCCTGAACTTCTCCATGACTTTGTATACTATACATGTCAATGACACTGGTCTATAGTTTAGTCCCTCGTTCTGTTTTCTTTCTTAAAAATGGGAACTACATTTGTTGTCTTCCATACCTCAGGTAGTTGCCCAGTTTCGAGTGATGTGTTGAAGATTGTGGTTAGTGGCACACACAGCATTTCTGCTCCCTCTCTAAGGACCCACGGGGAGATGTCCGGTTCCATCGCCTTTGAGGTATCAAGGTCACTTAGCAGCTTCTTCACCTCCTCCTCAGTTGTGTGTATGTCATCCAACACTTGTTGGTATATTCCTTGTTGGTATCCTCCTCTGTTCTGTCTTCCCAGAGTCCTTCCTGTCTTCACTGTAAATACTTCCTTAAATCTCGTGTTGAGCTCCTCACATACCTCTTGATCGTTTCTTGTGAGCTCCCCACCTTCTTTCCTCAGCCTGATCACCTGGTCTTTGACTTTTGTCTTCCTCCTAATGTGGCTATACAGCAGTTTCGGGTCAGACTTGACTTTCGATGCTATGTTGTTTTCGTACTGTCGCTGGGCCTCCCTTCTTATCTGTGCATACTCGTTTCTGGCTCGTCGACTAATCTCCTTATTTTCCTGGGTCCTTTGTCTTCTGTACTTTTTCCATTCTCTAGTGCACTTAGTTTTTGCCTTCCTGCACCTTCGGGTAAACCAAGGGCTCGTTCTGGTGTGTGTGTGTGTGTGCATGTTTATCTGCTTTTCCTCAGTGTACTCACCATCTTGTTTACGATGATCGAGTTTCGGCCAACAACCTTGCTCTGAAGTCGATCGAAGTTACGGGTATCTAATCTCTTCATTCCTCTTAAGTTTACTCTTATTGCAAGTTACGTTCGTTGTCCCTGTATTCGTATTCTCTGTCAACAACATCCAATATTATCTTTACGGAATGTAGTGTGGATCTGTGAGCTCTGAACGCAAGCTGTTTTTCTCTGAGTAGACGACAGGATTCCATGAAGTAATTGATTCTGTTCCAGTTAACCTGAGCCTTGCACACCTGGAAGGTTATAGAGCCCAGTCAGAACAGACAGAAGTTGTTGACTTTGCTTCTAGCCAATTAGAAAACTCATTGTCATTCTCGAGTAACCAATCAGAGAGCCCTTAAATCTTCTCTAAGGGGAGTGAGATGTGAAGAGAATCAGTGTAGTAGTGGACTCGGGAGAGGGTGGGTCCTAATCGCTAAGTGACAATAGTGACTGTTTGGACTCTCGTAGTTTTTTGTGAATTTGTGAAAGCTGCAGCAAAAGTCATGGGAGTAAAATTATCTTACCATACTACGGGTGGGGTTCGAACCCGCTGTCAGAGAGTCTCAAAACTCCAGACCGTCGCGTAAGCCACTGTCATTACGATTTCGTGAGTCATAAAAAATGATCTTAGAAAGAGTCAACCTATAGCATACTTAAAGCTCATCCAAATTCTTCCATTATTTCAATGAAGGAACTTAGAGCCCGTGCTTTGAAGGATAGTTACCATTTTTTTTACCAATAGGCGATCATAGTTCCTGAGCAATCTAGGGTTGAAACCCTTTACTAATATGAAGACACACTATGCAGGGCAAGCATTCACTGAGGCTGCCTATCGTGTGGACGAAACGTAATCAATAAGGGTTCCAAGTAACTGCAATTGTATCTCCTTATCATAGTACGTGTATCTCAAACCATTACACACCCGGGGAATTAATCTGTGAAATAATTTTAAAATTTTCTTTCATTGGACTATATTCTCCGAACGTCTGGGCCCTAATTTTTATTCCTGTTGATGTCTGTTGATGTCCTCACAATTTTAATATTTCAGTTATTTAGTAATTCCTCTCAGTTCCCACTAATTCTCACACTTCAATAATACCCACAAATTCCCACAATTCAATAATTCCCACAATTCAATAATTCCCACAATTCAATAATTCCCACAATTCAATAATTCCCACAATTCAATAATTCACACAATTCAATAATTCACACAATTCAATAATTCACACAATTCAATAATTCACACAATTCAATAATTCCCACAATTCAATAATTCCCACTAATTCCCTCCAACTCCCCTTACTAATTCCCACTCATTTCCATTGAGCACTGACGATACAGACCGGAACTAGATGGGATAAGCCAATCAGAGACGCGAATGGCATAGCAATCAGACCCAAATACTGCTGATCTGAGTGCCTCGGGACTCGAACGTGGGCTTTGAGATTAGCAGGTAGATCGATACCATAACGCCACGGTTTTGAGTTAAACCGCGAAACCACATCGACGAACAGAGGCAAACGAGCAAATGGGGAAGGAATGGGAGATACAGAGACGATAATAATACAGGGGATAGAAGGAAGGGGGAGTTGGATGAATTAAACACACGGAAAAAAGTTAAGAGTTCATTGTAACAAGGTTTCCCTCAATGAAAGTGAAACGTCGTTATAGGTGTACTGATAAAGCTGTCTCTTAACCAGCTGTACTTTATGTGAGGCTCAGAGAGAGGGAGAGAGAGAGAGGTGGAATGAAGATAGACCAAACATACAGAAATAAACATAAAATTGACACAAGACACACAAACCAGCTTAAAATGGCAAAAATAATAAAACTCGGCCCTAAGAAAACGAAGAGAGGGAATCTGCGTGTGCCAATGTTAGTTTTAGTTTTTATTTGCAGTATGGACCCGCCTCTTGCTGATATATGGCCGCGCTAACCCTGGGAACCTAATGACGTCTCCCTGAGACGGGGCGCAGGAGGGGAGGAGAGGGGGAGTTAGGAAGAGGGAGATATGATGATGGGGAGGTGAGGCAGAAGAGAAGGATGGGAAACGAAGGAGATAATGGGGGAGAGAAGGAGTATGAAGATTCTATTAATTAGATTCTTTATTTGATTTGGTTCATCACGTTTAAATCCTGTCCATCAGTCAAGATTGATGGACAAAACATATCGACTCCAGGCTAAGGGACTGATTACCTCAAGCTCCTTCTCATTTTCCACCGCTCTTCTCCGTATTGGACTGATGAGGCCAGTGGCTAGCGAAACGCTCCCACAGTAAAGATATCCAAGTATTGCACAAGTGTTAACCTAGCTGCCAGCTGAAGCAACCAGCTTCAATTTTGTATTTATGGCATATTGTGTCGGATCACTTATCTATTTTAATAGATTTGATTAATACCGAGTAACCTTGTGATGAGAATCATCCATTTCTAAGAGATAAGTGGTATAAAAATACCGACACGGTGGACAAATAGACAAAAATTCAGTATAATGCGATCCTTTATTGACTAGGTTTATTGACATTATTTCTCAGGTGAGATATACTGAGAGAGGAGACGCCAGTGTTAGAGCAGTCCAGTGATCGTGGCGTCCAGAGGCGTCCGCTAGCACTTATGTTATCATCATCGTGGGTCTCTCTCTCTCTGTCTCTGTCTGTCTGTCTGTCTGTCTCTGTCTCTGTCTCTGTCTCTGTCTCTGTCTGTCTGTCTCTCTCTGTCTGTCTCTCTCTCTCTCTCTCTCTCTCTCTCTCTCTCTCTCTCTCTCTCTCTCTCTCTCTCTCTCTCTCTCTCTCTCTCTCTCTCTCTCTCTCCTCTCTCTCTCTCTCTCTCTCTCTCTCTCTCTCTCTCTCTCTCTCTCTCTCAGCCTTCCCTCCTCTTTCTCTTGCCTCTCCCCTCTCCATGAGACCTATTAAGTAGCCAGTGGACTCGAAAAAATATTCCAGAGTCGTGATTTCTGGAGGGGCTCTCGTCTCTCGTTCTTCCTGGAACCACTAGATTCTGGAGTCATTAGAAGCCCTGCAATATTCTAAATCTGGAAGTATTTTCAAACTATGAAATTTGGAATTCCTGAATTTAGAATTTGTAGGAATATCCCGGAGTACATATGTGGGATAGGCACACCTAGCGTACTTTGTATATTATTTTGTTTGTACAATTTTAAGCTCATACTTTTTTATGTTAAGTTTGATATTATACCAAAGGAGGCCATGTTTAGAACTTTGATAATAGTATTAATTAGAGCTTTGTTGTAATATGCTATTTTCTCTACCTTTTTTTTATATTTGTATACGAGAGTTTGTTTCTGTCATCTGAAATACAGAGTAAGCGTGGAGGTGATGTTGCCACCTTATACCAACGGCTGTCATAACAAACAGTGGGTGTGGAATACTTCAGAATAAATCTTCAGGAAGGGTTCCTTCAGGCTCCTGAATGCCAGTTGATTCAGGTATTTGGAGCATCCATTCCCATCCTCGAATCCATTACCCACGAATATAATTACCGAGAATTATAAAAAGAAAAATCTAAAGAGTTTGATACATGTTTCATTGCTAGAAAATTCATAACTAGTAAATAATAAATTCTCCCGAACTCTGGAGATTATATTGCCAATAGAATCTTAGAAGAGTGTAATGCGAATAATTTTAGAAATATTCAAAATTTAGTTCTAGAAAACCAAGTTATGAAAGAGGTCTAAGAGCTGGTTTTTTTTTTTTAAGAAATCTGAAATTCTTCACATCTTAAGATATTGAAAGGCTATAAAATATACGGAAAATCCGGAAAAAAATCCTAAGTGTTTTGGGCATTTATTAGTACGTTAGGGAAAAGGAGCTTCAGGATCTTTCGAAACATCTGAATTTTTAAAAGCGCAGAGGAAAGTGTGGAATACCTGAAAATTACGAAATTCCAAATATATCTAGAACCCTACATTTCTCAGTGAGTTTTAAATCCACTTGTACCACCGGAGACTCTGAAGGATCCGAATCCTTTGGAGCATCTTCCAACTCTCTTCTTCATCCTTCCAGGATCTCTTGAGGGGCTTTTCGACAGTTCACTGACTGCTACTAGTCAACCAGACACACACACACACACACACACACACACACACACACACACACACACACACACACACACACACACACACACACACACACACACACACACACACACACATACAAATACATAAACAAACATGAATATATGCATACATGCATACACCACTCACACAATCAAACCCACAAACACAAGAGGCCAAGTGCCTTTGACAAATGGTAACTAACTAGCATAACAAAACAGACAATTTAAAAAGAAAACATTTCATGACTTTCAGCTTGTATAACTGAGGCATGTTTCGCTGTCTCGCCCGTCTATCAACCAATTATTACATCTGTAATTTTCATCAAACCATGGCAGTACTATTATACATGAATAGTATATTTTTAGTATTTATTGTATGATGATTAATAATAGTCTGAAGGCTACAAGGGATAATTACACTACTAGAAATGTTTGGAAGTTTCTTTTAAATAGCAGCAATATATATATATATATATATATATATATATATATATATATATATATATATAAAATATATATATATATATATTACACACACACACACATCCACACTCTTGTGTCCGTTCTTTTTGTTCCGGTTGGCATTCCAGAGAATTAATAGGCTTTTTTTTTTGGGGGGGGGGAGAATTATTAAAGCTCTTCCCCTCCTACCTTCATCTTAATGGAGATGAAGGTAAGGTCGTCTTCTGTCTTAATTTATACATTTTTCTCGTCGTTTTCTAGATTTGTGTCCACACCAGAGATCTGAATATGGCTCTTAGAATATTTATTGAACGTACTTGAGGGTATTCGACCTTCGAGCGTGTTTAAAGACCCCACGTTTTTGGGGACACATTCTAAACGTCAGTGAATAATTAATCCTGCAGGTCACCAGAGACGAATTTATTTGATTGTAAAGTAAGAATGCGGTGGAAAACACTGCCAGTTTCATCTTATAAGAATAACGTGGCGTAACCAGTGTGGGCAACCCCTCTCTTTAATTTCTCTGGCATTACATTCCACTTCACACTTTCAGAACTCATATCCGGTGAAGCAGCTTATCTAAATTCCTTCCAAGATATTTTGCTCACTCCAACAGCACGTAAAATCCCAAGGACCTCTTCCACTGACTCCCACCTGACATGATTCCTGGATGTTGAAGCTCCTTCCTGTCAATGCCTCTTTCACACCCTAATCCTTCCCGGGACGTCCCCTACGCCTCCTTCCATCTACCTCCGGTTTTATATACTGAGCTCATCAATCTATCTTGCTTCATTCTATCTACACTATGACAAGTAATCTCAAGAACCCTCTCGCACCACAACGCTATTTTACATTCTTTCTTCTCTAAATAATATTCACAATATAGATTCGGTCTCAGCCTGGTTCTCCATGTTTCATACTCCTTGATTTGTTTAAAAATAGACGAGGGAAGAAAGTAGCAAGAGCAGTGAGGAATTTGAGTAAAAGAAGAAAAAAAAGTTTGCCAGTGGATGCAGGGAGGAAAATATTTGGGAGTTTAGTGGTGCGGAGGCTTTTGTATGGGTGTGAGGCATTGTCTGA
The DNA here is from genome assembly GCA_009830355.1 of Cherax destructor. Lineage (NCBI taxonomy): Eukaryota > Metazoa > Arthropoda > Malacostraca > Decapoda > Parastacidae > Cherax > Cherax destructor. Next base: position 28,918 of record WNWK01001810.1, read on the forward strand.
ATGTTGGAGCAAGGAGAAAGCTGGAGGCGATGGAAATGTTTTTGAGGGCCCTGTGTGGCGTGAATATTATGCAGAGAATATAGAGTGACGAAACTAGACGGCCATTTGGAAGCATGAAAGATGCAAAGAAGAATGAATCTTACAGAGGGAATTTCCTCCTCACAAGCAGGGAGTGCGAAGTTTGTTGTTTATTAATGCACATATTGCACCACGGGTAATAGAGAAATTATAGCCGTGGAATTTGTGGTATCGTGTACAGCTACAGACTGGAGACTTGAATTCCAATTTTACACAACGTAAGTTAATTCTGATGTCTATTAGTATTCCTTTACTTGTCACTTACATTCCTTTCAGTATCAAAATAAATTTCACTCTGCCGTGAATTGAACATTTCGTAGGTGGGGGAAGTCTACGACCTGGACTCACGGGCTGTTAGACCTGGGAACAGACACGGTATTTAGACCTGGGAACAGACACGGTATTTAGACCTGGGAACAGACACGGTATCCACTTGCTCCTGGTTCTAATCGTGAGACTGTTTCCCTAATTTACGTATCTCGCAGCGCCATCTTCCATGAACCATTTTGTTTGTATCACTCTTCCCTTTTGCTTGTTTCTTCCTTTGATCTATTACCTCACTGGCAAAAGTTAGCGTGTTGTCCTTCTCAAAACCTCCTTTCAATAGTTTGCAGTTATCTGCAATCTTCTTTTCACTCTGAGCTTTTGTCAGGATGGTGTTTATTTCCTTCTCTTTTATTAGAAGCTCCTCCTTGTCTTTTTATTAGATCACTTTTCTATATCTCTATATTCTGTTCTCCGTATCCTTGCACGTTATGTTTTGAGTGTTGCTTCTATACAGTTACTGTCTTTATTAGCTCTTGATTTTTTTTATTTACACTTATACTCTCATCCAACTGCTCACTTATGCTTATAAGTGTCCACCTACAATTCCAACTATTCACTAATGCTTGCAGTTGTCCACTTTCAAGTGCTCACTTACAGTTCCAACTGTCCATTTAGAATCCCCCTCAATTTTCCGAATCACTCCTAATTTACACCTGAAGTTTTTATTTTAGTTAATCGACCTTTTCTTCACCTTTCATCAGCTTTGCTTCTTCACGAGTTATTTCTAATACTTTTGTCTGCTGGCCGCAAGACACATCCTCGGCGTTCTTGCACGTTTTGCTCTTGGTAGCCGTCTTGTCACATGCGCTTTCAAATTTCACTTTTCTTCACAATTTTTGTTTTCCATTCTGTAGTTCGACTTTTGCTACCCCTCTGTGACACTAGTTTTTTTCTTTTGGAGTAATAATTGTATATATGGAAAAGGCACAAGTATGCAGAATGATGTTTTTTTGACAGAAAACGTTTCTAAGCAGACTTGATGATCCTCCACGTTTAGTTTGTACCGCTCTGGTTGACTTTTGCTGGCTCCTGTGAAACTTTTTTTTTTTATCATCGGCGTTTCTGCACATTCTTACCTGTTCCTATACGTTCCTCTACGATCCTACACGTTCTGCTTTTTCTAGCCACCTTTTCAAACGCACTTTGGAGGTTCACTTTCGGTAACTTTTAGAAACTTTCTTTTCCCCCCATGAGTTTCTCATATAAAATGACTCCATTTACATATTACTCCAGCCCCTGCACCAGAAAATGACGCAGGAAATGTGTGTGTGTGTGTGTGTGTGTGTGTGTGTGTGTGTGTCTGTCGGTGTAAAAACAGGCTACATGATTCACATCTTCCTTGCCAAATAAAAACACTACCTCCGTCACATTCCCCGAGAGTACACACTATATATATAGAGTAAAAGCTTCTCATGAAAGTCTCGACAGAACTGCACGGGGAAACTCAACCTCTGAGGAAACAGAAGAGATTTATTGACAGACAGACGGACAGATGGTTCAAGGAGAGAAAGACAGCCACAGAAAGGGACGAGGAGTAAAGACATTCTTCCATTCGACGACATCAAACACAGCCACAGACAATCTCAGATTGCCACAGTACACCACAGCAACACGCAGCATCCCACAGCATTCCGCTGCGCTCCACATCAGCCACAACATTCTACACCATCCCACAGCATTCGACATCACTCCACAGCATCTCTTGCCATCCTACAGCATCCCGCGCCATCCTACAGCATTCCGCACCATCTCGCAGCATCCCGCACCATCCCACAGCATCCGACATCATCACAAATAGCCAGCAGCTGCCTGGGGGATGATCCCGTGAATGAGGTGCTGGGGAAGATTAAGGATGGGGCAGAGAGGCGCCTGGCTGAGTCTGCAGTGAAACACCTTAAGGGTGAGAGACTGGCTGCTGCCTGGCCGACTGGCTGGCTGACTGAATGCCTTGTTGGCTGTCTGACTGGCTGACTGACTGGCTGTCTGACTGGCTGACTGACTGACTGGCTTATTGCCTACCTTGTTGGCTTCCTGGCTGACTAACTGGCTGCCTGGCTGACTGTCTGCCTTATTGGCTGGCTGACTGGCAGGCTGACTGACTGCCTTGTTGGCTGCTGGGCTGTCTAACTGGCTGGCTGACGTCGTACTTTGTTGGCTGCCTGGCTGGTTAACTAGCAGGCTGACAGGCTGACTGGCTGGTTGACTGCCTGCGTTATTGCTGCCTGGGTGGCTGACTGGCTGGCTGACTACCTGCCTTGTTGGCTGCCTGGCTGGTTAACTAGCAGGCTGACAGCCTGACTGGCTGGCTGGCTGACTGCCTGCCTGCCTTGTTGGCTGGCTGGCTGACTGCCTGCCTTGTTGGCTAGCTGGCTGGCTGACTGCCTACCTTGTTGGCTGCCTGGATGACTAACTGGCTGACTGCCTACCTTGTTGGCTGCCTGGATGACTAACTGGCTGGCTGGTTGACTGCCTATCTTGTTGGCTGGCTGGCTGACTGGCAGGCTGACTGGCTGACTGCTTGCCTTGTTGGCTGACTGGCTAACTGGTTGACTTGGTAAACGACTGCGCATGTGTGTATATGCGCGCGCACATACACCCACACCCCAGAACGTATGTATGTGTCTCGATAAGAAAACACCAGTTCCAAATGTCATTTAAATCAACTTAATCCATTTTATATAATAGTGAATGAGGATATTATAGGCAAATATATAAATATATATTTTTTATGTCTTATTGCAACAGTCACAACCATTTCTAGCTTTTTTTAACACAATTGTTCATAAATAATCTATAAAACTAGCACTGAAGAGCTTATCTGGCAAACTGGATTAACAGGCGGAAACAGACAGGAGGCCCGTAAATATTACAGAGAGACTGGGGACAGCGAGAGCTTTGTATATCAACAGCTGTAAGGTGACAGCTGTGGGGTGACAGCTGAGGGGGTGACAGCAGAGGGGGTAACTGCTGTGGGTGAGAGCTGAGGGGGTGACAGCTGTGTGGTGACTGACTTGGGGTGACAGTTGAGGGTTGTCTGACTAGAAACATTTTTTACAATTCATTTTCGTTCATTACAAAAACTGCTAGAAATACTTTTTACAATTCCAAAAAATGAAAACCAACCTTATTCAATTAAAAATATGTTGGTTCCCCCTTACCATGAAAACTTTCTTTATATACCTTCTCTAAGAATTTTAATATCAAAATTGAATTTAAAAACTTGATTCAGTAAAAAAGCTTTTGATAAAAAATTTCCCCAGTCAAACTAATAAAAGTCTTGAACTAAGATTAAAACAACATAAATATAGCATTAGAAGTGGACAAGATTATAATGCTCTGTTTATTCACGTGAGGGATTTTTAACCTTCAAATTGATTTTCAAAAGGCAGAGAAACTTATATCAGGCAGGTCTATGGTCGAGAGAAATATAAGAGAATACAGTTTCACAAAAAAATAGTATTGAAAATAATATGAATATTGCTTTTGGATTATACGAATCGGATTCAATTATAATTAATAAAATTTGGGAAGAATTTAGGATACATTAGGCAAGTTAAAATCTTAAAACTTGGGTAGAATATAAGCTGTGTTTGAGTGGTCCTTGACTACCTACCTACATCATCATAAAATGGTCAGGTGTTATAAGTCTACCGTTAAGTCATAATGTGAGAAATCAGGAAACCACTTGGAAGTTCACTATTCTTTTCACAGATGATATATCTAATGTCGCGCCGAATAAGTAAAACTTGTCAATTAGCAGGAACTCATTTAAAATTAAGTTCTTTCTAATATTTTCTCTTATACGTTTAAAGATGCATTTTTCTTCATTTATGGTAATGTAAAAATTAGTAATTTTGTACCAAAAGAACCTTAGAAAACTTACCTAACCTTATTATAACAATCGTAATTTAATTTAGCTTAATCCAACTAAATATATTTTAGATAAGTTTACAATAATTTAATAATAAACACAATGAAATATATTTTTTCGTTAGGTTCAGAATGATTTTTGTGAAATTATTGCAATTTTTCGCTTGCCTTATTCGGCAAGAAGAGCGTTGATATTTAAGCCAAAATAGCAAGTTTTTCATATTAGGCACGACATATATAATATATTATGTAATATAAAACACATCATTTACATCTCAAACGCTTATCAGAGAGATGTTCTATGCTTAGGATTCAACATGCATTACTTATCTATCTTGAACATGGGGATTGAATACTCTAAGGCCATTGCTTTCTGAGTTTATTACCTATCTCTTTCAGAAACTTGATTGCTCATTTTCCTCCTGAGCTGAGTGTTTCTGTGCCTAGCAAAGACGCTGTAACGACGAGAGACCTGTTAGTTTTAATGCTTGTTTCTGGGTTTCTCCTCCACCATCAGCATCGTTTTTTACCCATTCTACAATTCCTTTAGCGTCCGGGAGAAAATTCACTCTCTAGATTAGAACCACTTGCCTTGAACTGCCTCTTTCTCACTATTTGTGTTTTGCCGTTAAAATACACCTAAACATATAAATATAACTTAACCTCACCAAATCGAGAATAGCAAATTTTCCAAAGCGTGCCTTTCAAGATATACATAAAGGCAAACATAGCAATTCTGAGGATAGCATACGATGTAATTGAAGACCATTGTATCTGAGATATTGTTGGGCCTTGTAAATGAACGTTTGTTCATCTTTAAACACCTGTCTGTGAACATACCATCGGTGGATAGTTTAGGCTTCGTTTGTTTTCATCGAAACTGAATACATCATCAGTGTGCTGCTACTATATTCCATATGCTAGTTATAAAGTTGGAATAAAAGTTAGCCATGTTTTACCTGTCGTGTTCCATTGCACAGTGTGGGTCACAGTGTTGACACCAGGCACCTGAGCTGGGAGACTTCATCGTGGTAATGAGGAGACACAGGTGAACTCTGCGGAAAAATCCCCCACGTTTCACTATAAACGCTGTATTGTTATATGTTAGTTACCATTTTGTCCTAGGCACATGTCAATTAGACACTAGGCCTGTTGTATGTATGTGTGTGTATGTGTGTAAGGAAACACTTCGAAATGTTTCTGCCCCACCGGGAATTGAACCCGGCCCCTCCGTGCGTGAAGCAAGAGCTTTACCACTGGGCCACCGGGGGTGTGTATGGACCCTCGTGGGTTTAACGCTTAATTTTGATTATAATAATAATAACGTATTGTTGTATAGATGTACTTTATGTAAGTGCATAATGATGCTGTAAAACTGACTTTAAACCCAGAAAGGTAAAATAATTTAAAATTTATTGAGCTTAAATAGGTTATGTTAGGTGAGGTTTCTAAGTTAGGATTGGTTCAAAAATATTTTTTTTTATTTTCATTGAAAAACTATATCTTGTTTTCTCATTATCTGATAAAAAAAAAGTTGTTTTAATTTTGGATCAAGACTAACTTGCAAACCTAGCTAACTAAAACTAACTAAAATCTATATAATTAAATATAATATCATTTATAAAATTAGTGACGTATATTCCGGGAATTTAAGGCCCAGAAAAAAATTAATATGTATTCGCTATGTTTAGATAAATAATTGTTGCTTAATGAGCTAAGTCTGCAAGTTAGTCATTGCGTCTTCTAGGGAGGAGGAGGAGGAGGTGGTGAAAGGGAAAGATGCTGGGAATGATAAAGGAGGGAGAGGGAAGAAAGAGTGAAGGATAGGAGGTGCGGAGGTGAGGGAGGGATAGGATGAGTCTCTACTCGCTGGGTTCTTGGAAAAAACACAGTCGATATCTGTCCCCCCCTCCCCGTCAGTAGTATTCGGTCAACCTCTCCCCTCCGTCAGAAGTACTTGCTCATCCTTACACTTAGACTTAAGGAGTCTTTCAGACTGAAAGAGGGTGAGGGGTAGGAAGTTCTGTGCCTGTACTCTAAAGGAGGGATAGATATAGTAAGTACTGCACTTGCTTCCTGAAGGAGGGGTAGAGATAGTAAGTACTGCATCTGCATCCTGAAGGAGGGGTGGAGGTGGGAAGTGCAGTGAATGCAATCTGAAGGAGAGTGGTGGGAATATTGCAGTTCTAGGCATCTCATATAAACTGCGATGTTCCGCTGCTGAATATGTATATGGTGATGAGTGGTAACATATTTTGGGTCACCATACCTTGGTCAGAGACGGTCAATGTGGCTATCAAAAATATTTAAAGCCTCAGTGTGTTGAGGGTTTATAAATGTAATTATCCTTGTATGTTTAGCGCTTCTTCTTGATTATAATAATAATATAAATATAATTGAGAGAGAGAGAGAGAGAGATCAAGCATATATCCATCAGTAAATCTCTCAGTTGCCTTCTTGTACAGTGTACAGAGAGGCCCAAGACAGTATTATGTCTGCCGTTCGCCTTATAGACAACACTACAACACACACACACACACACACACACTGTCTCTCTCTCTCTTTCTCTCTCGCTCTTTTTCTCTCTAACTCTCTCTACACACAACAGGTATTCCCAAGACTTTTACGTTTTATGCTAAAAAAAAATTTTTAGAAACTTCCTCAAAGCTAAAAAAAAAAAAAGTCAACGTCATCATCGTGCTAACAACCTCACGCCCAGAAGTCCGCAGGTCCCGGGAGCATCAGGTACGAGGGACAACAGATGTTGGAGTGAGAGCCAGTAAGTGCAAAGGGATGGCAAGTCGAAACGGTGACAGGTCCAAACAGCGTGATTTCCTGTAGGAGAGAACTGGTGACGGAGCAGCAGAGATCTAAAGGAAGGCAGAAGTAGGGGACACTGCAGACTTCAGGAAAGGCATGTACAAGGAAGCAACAGATCCAGGTAGGCGAAAGATGCAGAGACCAGAAGGTTCGGGAGGGAAGGGGGAAGGATTCAGAAGGAGTGGTGGCAGGTTCAGGAGGGAGGGAGGGTTCAGAAGAAGTGGTGGCCGGTTCAGGAGGCGAGGGTCAGAAGAGGTGGTAGCAGGTTCAAGAGGGGAGGTGAGGGTTCAGAAGGAGTGGTGGCCGGTTCAGGAGGAGTGGTGGCCGGTTCAAGAGGGGAAGGGAGGGCTCAGAAGGAGCGGTGGCCGGTTCAGGAGGGGAGGGTTCAGAAGTAGTGGTAGCAGGTGCAGGAGAGAGACAGCAGACACAGGAGGAAGAGTGCCAGACCCAGGATGAGGAGGTGCAGGCGGCAATGTTCGCCAATACCATTCCGTATAACAACATTACAAACTCCGGAACTCAGGGGGAGCAAAAATTTTCTCTAAACTTTGTAAATGGTCGAGATCTCCAACACTTCGGTTCACGCCCCTCCCCCCACATAACCACCTCCCTCCACCACTTTCTGCCACCACCATTCCTTCATCAACTCCCTCCAATAATTCCCTCTATCCCCCTCCTTTAGTGGCGGGTAAAAGTGGAGGGTACTGGAGACGGAAGGGGTGAAAAGTGGTGGTGGTGTGATTGACGTGTGTAGGAGTGGTGGCAGTGGCAGATAATGATTATGAGTGGTGGTGATGGAGGTGTTGGGGGCGGTTGTGGTGGTGAGGGTGGCTGCGGCGGTGTTGGCGGAGGCGTGGCGGTGGGGAAGGGAAAAGTGCTGTGCTGGAGAATGAATGAAGGTACCTGAGTGTAGACTGAGCCGTGTGAATCATGCAGAAGGACAACATTCTCCCTCTTCCCCCTCCTGTTGACTTTTCATTTTCTCTATTTGCTCCGGGTTGCTGGTAGTTCCTACCCGCTACTGGAGGGCCAAGCAACTCTCTGCACCGACGTTTGTGTCAGACAAATAATGTTTACACATACGTTCGTGTAGGGCACATTGTGTTTACACATACGTTCGTGTAGGTCAAATTGTTTACATAAATATTCGTGTAAGACAAAGTCTCTTTCCAATTACGCAGATTCGTCTTGCAAACTAAGAGAACGATCGTACTGATGATTATGTCGTGTATTCGAACATTCGGTGGGATGATTCCCAACGATCGTTCACGTCATGTACACAAACATTCATAATGGTGATCATGCCCTCTGAACGTTTCTAGTGATGATCCTGCTTTCTACACAAATGTTTGTATGACATGATCCTGCCCTCCCTTTACACACAAATGTTTATGTAATTGATCCTGCTCTCCACATAACGTTCATATGATCATAGTAACTGTACTACCATCGAAAATACCAGTGTTCTTACTCTAATATTAGTGTAATAAATAAATAAATACTAGTCACTAAAAAAAAATGATATTCCCTTGGAGACACAAATGAAAATAGAAATGAAAAGGGAGCTGTATATTTCAACCTCTGCTTAACAGGTTCTTAGTTGAAGGTAGAAATATTAAGCCCCCTTTTCGCTTCTATTTTCTTTTCTCCATGTTGATTTCTCCTTTCTTCTTAATAGATATGTTTATGACCGTAGCTAAATGTTAGGAAATAAATGAAAGAACATGTTGAAAACATATTCGAGGGTTAATTCTGAATGTTACAGGAATGCGCCTGGAAGTCTTCTAATATCAGCGGAAGCGCTTACCAAAAAAAAAAAAATGTCTTGCGGAAATGTCCATGGCAGTCGTTTTGGGAAATGTTAGCAAGGGTTCGTTTACGGGAACCTCGGCGAGTGTGGCAGTGTATTTACGGAAAGTGTTTTGCGGAAGTCGCAGTATTTGTACATGAGTGACACGCTGTCTATACAACTATACAGTGAGTGTCACAATGCTCACGCTCCTTCCCGTAATTCTGGTTTCTAAGTGTACTCACTCGTTCCTTAGTAGTACCGCGCGAGTGTCATCTAACCTTCAGCAGAGACAGCGTTTATGTATGCCACAGTGAGGTTGAACGTTGCCTCCTGCCTGTGTGTGTGTGTGTGTGTGTGTGTGTGTGTGTGTGTGTGTGTGTGCTCACGCCAGACAGAATAGAGCAGCATTTCTCAGCATCATCACACCTTAAGATAAAACTCCTCTCCCGTTTTCCTTGTGAGCAGAGCGTCTAGTGATGAGATTAACAACGCCTTCTCTGCACCGCGTCTGGGCTATCTCTGACGCCTCACACATGTGGAAATCAGAAGGTATGCGACGTAATAAAACCACATTAGTGTTGACCTTGATGGGAGCAAGACAATCTCCTACCCACCACCACCACCAACCGGCCTTTTCTCTGATTCCCCCGTCCATCGTCTTAGAAAAAAAATAGGAATTAAAGCCTCTGTTGATCTTGAGTTGCTCTCTGCCCAAGAGTCAGAAAATTTCGTCGATGTGTGGGAGAGATTTAATAGGAAAGGTTAGATATTTCAAATCCTTATATACCCTTTAAACCTTTCTTCCTTTTGTATAATTCAGTCATACCTCCATTAATTCTATTTTTTCAAGATAACAGGTCAGGTCTCCCAATAAATCTTGCTACATAAGATTCCTTATTCAGTGGATTAATTTTGTCGATATCCATTCATCAATATGTAGACCAGAACTGAGCTACATAATGTAAGTAAGCTTTACTAATGTATGAAGTTATACAATAACCTTTTAACTCCTCTTATGTATCATTTCTTGATAAAAATCCAAGTAAAAACCTATTATCCTTTTTGAGCACGTTTAAGAACCTCCGTGTTGGTTAAAATTTTTTGCTTACGTTAACTCTCAAATCTTTCTTCATTATCAAGCTCTACATCACCTAGTGAGGGTTACTTTATTACCTAAAGAATAGGAATTCGCACTTTTTTTTGTTTACATTTAGTTTCGCCTACCACTTCTTGGACCATAATATTAACATTGAGTCACGAAATCGTAATGACACGATTGCAAACAAACCATACCATATTGAAGCTAGCTGGCCTAGTGGCTTACGCGACGGTCTGGAGTTTTGAGACTCTGTGACTGCGGGTTCGAACCCCACCCGTGGTATGGTTTATTAACATTGAGGATCGACGACACATTCCTCCGAATCTATTACTCAGTCACTTTTGATGCAGTTGGCGAATTTATTTGTCACTTTTGTTCCCTCATGCTCGTTAAGGTAAATTATGAACACTGTGGTAGTCAAAACTGTTCTCTTCGTTTCTGTTTATAAGATCACCGTAAATAGAATCACTAATTATATAACAACAATCAGTACTTGACAGGTGCTTTCCATTTCTGCTTAATCTTCCTAATTATGTCTGTTACTGTCCAGTAACTGGTAAGCAGGTCGTCTCTCTCACACTTCCCAACATCATTTCCTCCAGCACTAAGGGAAGGTTGCTTCCATTACCAGTCATGATGGTTCCTAAACTACCCCAAGAAAATACATCCCCCTCTCCCTCCTCTTCTTATTCCTGTTACATAAAGCCCGGTTCATAACTGTTATTAGTGTGTCATAAGAGCATTCTTACCTTCGCTAGTGCCATTCATTGTGTTCTCAGTGGCTGAAACAATTTCGTTCGGCAGTACAGCGAGGGAACTGGGAGCCTCGAAGGCAGTTTATCCAAGTCTTCTTTATGTTTAGCTTTTAGCCTTTCTTGCAAACCATTTTCCATTCGTTGTGGCTTGTATCGCTGGTATCATCTTCGTTTCAGGAATGAATTTTCTTGTTTTGAAGCTGTATCTAGTAGTGTTCTCCACTTGAAGGTACAGCTGCTCGTAGTAGCGCTGGCACACACAATCCACTAAGTAGGCCTTCAAGAGACACGGATCAGCTGCATTATAGAAGCCATAATGGGGAGATTTAAGTTAGAAGAAATAAGTGATAATGAACTGTATGGAGAGGCCAAACACTCAGAAATAGAAGAGAAAGGGGATGATAATTATGGGGTTATAGAAAGAAGAGTAACAAGAGGGATTAACAACGACAGACTTACGAGAAGAAGAATGTGGCAAAGATCTGATTTTGTTTTTCTTTTCATTCGGTGCTTAGTAATGATGTTTATATTTAAAATGCTCACACTATCATCTGCATGGCAGATGACAGTGTAAGCTGCTCCAACGTATCCATAAAGCTGTGCTTTGGCTAACATCACAACATCCATGAAACTGTGCTTTTGCTAACATCACTCTGTCCAGGGACATAACCTCACGAGACATCAGTGTAAACATTACTCTGTCCAGGGACATATCACCATCTGTGAGGTAGGGAGATGGGAACTGGATCTTGTCATGCACAGCCTACATGCATGTCACACAAGGTAGTCACCCACCTGTCACCACGTGATTAATGTCACTAGTTAAACCATCACCAAAACATTATTATACATTTCACATACAAGTAGTAAACATAAAATACCCACAATGGCATTGCCTAGACATTGCATGTTAGCGTCAAAATACCACAACGAAAATTCGACAAGAACGAATTTGTGTATACAAAAATAAGAACCATAATACCGTGGACTATCATTAAGAGAATTATTCTCGTGAATCATATTGTACTGTAAATACATAATAAGCACGAGTGAATAAGCACGGAACTGCCACGTCAATTACATTTCCGACGCGGGGAGCTCATGTCATGAGGGAAAATATTAGACGTCGTTTAAACACACGAAAGAATGTCATTTAGGAGACATGAGGTGACGCTGCGGGTGACCCCAGCACTCTCAGGCGTCTCAGGTTAGGGAAGCATTGAGTGAGAAGGAAGCCCTAAAGGGAGAGAGAGAGAGAGAGAGAGAGAGAGAGAGAGAGAGAGAGAAGGCCCTCAGGGAAAGAGGGAAGCCCTAATGAAGAGAGGGTGACCATTAGGGAGGAAGAGATGCCCGTAGCGAGCAAGTAGCCCAATTTGTTTTAATAATAAACATTCATTTATCTATACAATCCCATTGAAGTCCCCAGAAAAAAATTTACCCAAGGCCGCATCACCCCAGTAATCTCCCAGTCCTTCACAACGTCCCCATTTCCCATCTCCTAAATTTCTATACACGCACCCCACTTCCCTCCCCCATACTCCAATTTTCCCACCATTACCCACGTGCAAAATCCACCCACTATCAGTGAATATGGCAGAGAAAACATAATTACCTTTTATCCCCACCAGGCAACTTTCGTACAGAGTATGACACCAGCCTTCTACTGTCGTAGCTAAATTTGCTTCATAAAAACGAAATCCATTGCCATTTATTTCTTGTCTCCATTTTTTATTTAAGATAAACGTCAAATTTCACCCTTGTGTATCTAAAAGATTTTCGGTCATTTCTTTTTCATGATTAAGAGGGACAAAACAGTGGTGTTTATGAGACGTGCGTGTGTGTATGTCACTTTAGAGTGATGGCCACTGCTGCTAGCCAGCCAGCCAGCCAGATGGCCACGGCTGTCAGCCAGCCAGCCAGCCAGATGGGGGACAGCTGGTCACTCCTGTCAGCCAGCCAGCTGGTCACTGCTGTCAGCCAGCTAGCCAGCTGGTCACTGCTGTCAGCCAACCGGCCAGCTGGTCACTGCTAGCTGACAGCAGTGACCAGCCAGCCAGCTGGTCACTGCTGTCAGCTAGCCAGCCAACTAGATAGGCATCATTTATTTTGACTGTGGTACCTCTGGAATGCTGACCGACGAGTGATGGTCGCGGGCTCTCCTACTGCCAGTCACCTATTGGTGAATGGAGGATCGAGCCTCCATCACTTTTGTGCTCGGTGACCCACTCGGGTTTAGCAATTAACACATGTTTAATAAATGTACTTTCAATTGTTTCTTTCAGTCTCCCTGTTTATTTTCTCAGGCCAACTAATCGTTAATTATTTTTTTCTTTTTCTCCTTCCTTCCTTTCTTCCTTCGCTTCCTTCCCTTCATTTATTCATAAATTCATTTTCTTTTTCTTCACTTATTCATCTTTTTTTCATCCATGCATAAACTTTCGTTTCCTTCTTTCCCTGTGATAATTATTCTTAAGAATGATTATCACTGGTCAACAATTTTTGAAAAGTTGTATGCTTCTTAAATGAGATTAGTTAATTCTTATGTATTTTCATGTCCTGAATCCAAATATCACCTTAAAAAATGCTTATTGGCTATAGGTTTAAAGATACGAGACATGTAATATTTGATTATTTTATTGTAAAGTACAATATGTGTCAGTATGTTTTAAACTCTAATCCGTACCTACTCTCTGCCTTTTTGCTTGTCGACGCTTATAGTGGGCTGAAGAATCATATCTTGCCAATGTCCAGCAATAGTCTGCAAGCATTCTTGTGCCCCATTTGCCCTGCTACCATTTTTACATGGTTGAAATATCTTGATGAAACCTTTCACTATGTTCGTCACTAACTGCCCCAAAGTTCGCTGGAAAAAAATCTAAATGAGTCCATAAAGTGAATTTTAAGTGACATGTTACATCCCATGTTCTTGTAAACCTTGATGAGGTTTTCCAACAATTCTTCATAGTTGCCTTCCCTTCTTTTTCCGAGAAATCCCTTCGCCACTAACTTGAATGCTTCCCAAGCAGCTTTCTCCTCCGCATGAAGGTCTGATTCAAAGTCACCATCTTTAAGAAGCTCTGGAATCTGAGGACCATTGAAGACTCCCTCTCTTATCTTAGCGTCGCTCAGTGAGGGGAATTTTGATGTTAAATACTTGAATCCCTGACCGGATTTGTCCATAGCTTTTACAAAGTTTTTCATGAGCCCCAGTTTTGTGTGAAGTGGTGGTAGCAAAATTTTGTTTGGTTCAATGAGAGGTGGATGTTGAACATTTTTCATCCCAGACTCCAATGATTGACGAGGTGGCCAGTCTCTCCTGATGTAGTGGGAACCTCTTGCACGACTGTCCCATTCACATAGAAAGCAGCAGTACTTGGTGTATCCGCCCTGCAAGCCCATCATAAGAGCAACAACCTTTAAGTCACCACAGAGCTGCCCTTGATGTCCATCATATTTCATGCATTGCAACATATGCTTTATATTCTCATACGTTTATTTCATATGTATTGCATAGCCCACAAGAACTGATGGTTTACTATTGTCGTTATGCAGCAAGACAACTTTCAGACTAGTTTTTGATGAATCTATGAACAGCCACCAGTGACTGGGTTCGTAGTCGATGCCAAGTGCTTCCATCACACCATTAATATTGTTGCACGACACTAAATCACCTTCCATTACGAAGAAACACACTGCCGCAAGCCTGTTGTGACACGTAGGTTTATATTGAAAAGTAGAGCTAACAAACAATTTTAACCATGATATTCATTATCAGTGACCTAAAATTAGTTGGAAATTGCTACTCTGGTCTCGGAAGCATTTTGGTTGTTGACCAGTGATTATCAAGAGTGCTTCTCTCCTCACCCATCTCACTTCCTCCTCCTCCCTCATATTTCTCTCCTCCTCTTCCTCTCCCTCCTCACACTTCCCTCATCTCCTCCTCCCCTCTCACACTTCCCTCGCCACTTTTCCTCCCCCCACACTTCCCTCACTTCCTCCTCACACTCCCCTCACTTTCTCCTCCTCTTCCTCTTCCTCCTCTTCGTCCTTCAATCGCTCCCTTCATGGTTAAATATTCTCTTGTCGACATTTTTGCATTTCATGTCTAGGTTCCTGCTCCTAATTCCCCCCCCTCCATTTTCTAATTTCTTTCCCACCACACCTTCTCTCTGCCCTCTCCCCTCTTCTCCTTCTCTCACCCCTCTCCCCTCTTCTCATTCTCTCTTCCCTTTTCCCAGTTCAATTTATTCCAACTTCCCCTCTTTTCTCCATTTCTCTCCCTTGCCCCTCTACTCATTCATACCTATCCTATCCCTCCTCACTCTTCTAACTCATCCTTCTCTGTTTCCCCCTGCCATCTCCCTCCATTCCCCATTATCTGCTGCCCCTTCTTCAACCCCTCTCCCATTCTTCTCCAAACTCCCCCTTTTCCTGATCAGCCAGGCTGTGATTGTGAGATTCAGTGATCAGAGGACGCAAGATCGACCCTCAACCACTCTTTGCACTGAAAGATTCACACGGGTTCAGTGCTTCAGAAACTGACTGTGACATGCAAACTGCGGGCAGCAATAGCTTAGTTGATTTGACGATCACCAAAGAAGTTTGTATAATGGTATACCGGCATCATATATCGCCTGTCCGCGATTATTGCAATAAATACTTACATACATACGAGAGAGGGAAGGGGGAGGAGGAGGTGGAGGGGGAGGGGAAGGGGGAGGGGAGGGGGAGGGGGAGGGGAGGGGGATGTTGAGGGGTCACACAAAAACAGTCAACTGGGTTTGGGTGGACCTGCATTTAGTTTTAATTAAAATGTCACACACACACATTGGTGATGCATATCTCCTGTCTGTACGCTCAGCGGGACTGCCTTGACCATATCCTCAATGATATACATGACGATAATAATGTTAATAATAATGATAAACTAGTATATTACAATTTTTATTATTATTATTATTGTTATAAATTTTAATTAGCCAAGCATTTGAAAGATACTCATACAATTCCGCAAAAGTTAATGCATTATAGGGGGTGGATGGGTAAACCAGTGGAAGGCCTCGGTCATGTGACCAAAATACCAGTGGTGGGTCAGATACAGGAGCTGTGAATCGACCCCTGCAACCACAAATAAGTGAACACACACACACTGTTGCTACTACTACCTCTACTACACATACGCATTTTCCTTTGACGCTTTTCACCAGTTACCAACGCATGCCAGCACACCCTGCCAGCACACCCTGCTGTTGCATGCTGTCATCGTGGTTAATAGTGACTGACAGTAAGATAGTTGGTTATTCTGTGTATCCACCTAGTTGTACTACACGTATTTGTGGTTGCAGAGAACAGGTCTCGGTAAACTTCAGAAGTATTCCTACTGAGATATACAACCCTCCTAGCGTATGTACACTGCCGCTCTCAGAGTATACACATCAAGAGAGAGTGAGAGATATACTTAGACTATATACAGAGCGGAGATGCCAAATAGCAACGCCGGACCAAATACTTTGTTTGACTATAAAAATAGATGAGATAGATAAATAAGTGGGAATCATTGACGCACATGGTTTTCTTTATTTGTATTGTTTTTGTATTCGCATGCTCTGAAGAGAGACTCAGAAGGGAATATAATAAACACTAACGACACGAAATATTTAAACGAAATGGTGAAGAAAGAAAAACAAAAACTTTTGTAACTTCATAGTTTTTTTTTTTTTTTTGCTCCCATGACAACACACGTTGGATAATCTTACGTCAAAGCAA
Organism: Cherax destructor; assembly: GCA_009830355.1. Taxonomy (NCBI): domain Eukaryota; kingdom Metazoa; phylum Arthropoda; class Malacostraca; order Decapoda; family Parastacidae; genus Cherax; species Cherax destructor. The sequence goes on from WNWK01001810.1 coordinate 45,425, forward strand.
ATCATTTCTTCTGGCCATGCGTGTACCACCTGCCCAGCCCCGAGCCAGCTGGCTGCCCTCCAAGGCCACCATCTGGCCCTCTGACGCATGAACCACTGACCTAACCCGATACTAAGCATTGACCTTCCTATGCCTTGTTGACCCAGTGTGTACTGAGTTGCTTATGGCAGCGAAAGCGCATTGTGTGTTTGTCTCAGTCGCTGACGCATGAGTTACTGACCCAGCATGATACCGTAGTTGATATTATCGAGTGTGTTGACGCATACACTACTGATGCTAATCTTACTACAAGTGGTGTCGATACTGACGTTTGTTTAGCTCCCTCGAGATGATTCACTGAGGGACTGACATGGTTACTGCAATCACGCGTGGTGTGGCACTCACGCGTGGTGTGCCACTCACTTGGTACAACACTGTGATTTTTTTTTTTTACGTAGATATAGGGAAAACTCATTGCCACCATCATCCCCGCAACACTACACTCAAAAACACCACTATCGTCATCACAACACTACAATCACCACACCTATTACTATCATCGCTACAGCATCACCACAACACAGTCAGCTGTGTACACCTTGGCAGTAAACAGCTGAGGGTAGCGTGGTGGCTGTCATCAACACCTGGGTCGCTGATCTTTTACTCGCCAGAAAAACACATGAGTGAAGGTCCGGTTTATAGTACGTGTTTCTCCTTTATCTTTCTCTTCTTCCTTTTATATATTGGCTTCCCTTTATTCCTCCATCTTCACTTATTCCCACAATTCTCGTTTTTTACTGCTACAGCTACTTCCCCCCTCTTATTTTTTTTTCCTTTCTCTCATTCTCTTCCGCCAGTTCCTCCTCCTTCCTCCTCCTCCCATTCTTTCAATTTACTTTCTGCCGTCTTTCATTTTTCTTTCTAGATTAAGGTGAGACTATAGCCCTCAAGATGACTTATAACCAGATTCTGTTGGTGAATGTTGGATATTACGCCTTGAAGAATCGAGTTGAAGGGGATGCCACGACTGGGAGGGATCGGAGTGTCGGGTTGGTGACGTTGGTTTGGAACACATGTGTTTAATCCAGTGTTTGCACCACCGGAGGGAGTCAACCTATGTTTTTGTCAGTGTTTTCGCGCTGGGAAAAGCGGCCAATATCTATTTTTTTCTTTCTTTTTTTTAACCAGTGTTTGTGCTAAACGTTATTATTATATTTTGCTCTGAGAACGTTTTCCATGTAAACCAATCACTTTTGTGACCGAGTCCATGTCTCGCATTAGAAGTAGATAATGCTTCTCAGCACATAACCTCAGAGTGGACTTCGAGTTCTCTGCTATGTTTTGTCCGCATTTTTTTAAGCACTGTCTTGCAACCATTCGGCCGAAGTCTCTTGTTCTCAACGCTGCTTGTGACGAAATACTTTTACCACCGGGAGATGTGGATTATTCTGATTATCTTAGAAGAATGATTATTTTATTAGGAAAAATAGGTTCAGACGCCAGGTGGGAGCAAGGGAAAAGAGTATTGCGGTTCAGCGCGTCCTCTTAATTGCAGACATAATTTCACTATTGACAGTCAAATGGGAGATTAACCCAACCTAACCTAACCGAGAAATTTGCTGCAAACTGTATGTGAGAAATCCACATATAGATGATTGTGAGAGTTAAGAAGACGATTTGTGTGACTGATGACTAAGACACAGGTGCCACGCCCTTTATTGAAATAAACAGGTGTTGCACATGCGTCTTATTCATCATCTTGTCATTAAATTAGTAAGCTTCTATGTGCTTTGTAGTGGAAAGTTGTCTCTCACTACCGGAAAACCAAAACAAGCTCACGACACTATATTGCACTTCTGCAACGAAGAACACTAGAACAGGTTCATGATACTACCTTGTTCTCTTGTTCAACGAAGACCCGGCTACGTTGTTCAAATACCTTCCCAGTTATCAAAGAACCTCTCATTCCACAACTTAATAAATAAATAAATAAATAAAAAAGATCTTTGAGCCTATTTTTTGACGTCTCTAGCGACCACCGCCCCGCTGCCAGGCCTCAGACCAAGCCCCTCGGTTGACTTCCTTCTCAAGAATGACTTCTTCAGTCCTAATTCAGAGATAACTAAGAAACGAATATATATAGCGGTAGGAGTAAGGTGAAAAGCCACAAGGGTCTTTATCCATATCTTGCCGGTATCACCATATCATTTCTCACTTCCTAGTCTGGTTGTCAAGGCAGTCTGGTCTCTCACTAGACCTACTTAATTAAAACATTAATTGTGTTGATCAATGAGTCACATGTGCAACACTTTTATGTCTTTGTTGTTTAAACGTCTTGTTCATCAACTTTTCAAATTCATGAGACTGATTCATCAATTTGTCTTATTCATGTGAATCATTCATCAGTTTCTTGGTAGTGTATGCCATTTTTATTCAGTATATTTGATTTCAGGCTATGACTGAACTGTATTACTCTAAGGCTGACACGTGCACTCACACCTCGAGTGACACTCGTGCACTCACACCTCGAGTGACACTCGTGCACATCTGAACGCTTTCTGGTGTTGTGCACTCACCACCTCCCAAGACGTGACGTGGCCTTTTTATCAGAGTTTCTAACATTACCCATCTCAAAATTATGCATAATAGCATCTGAAAGTTTACAGGAAACGCTAAGAAATTAACGTTCGGAGCAGCGTATGAAAAGAGACGAAGTAAAAGGAAGAAGTTCGTACCCTGACAATTACTGTGTCAATATTCACTGGAATGCCATTATATAGAACATTGATATTCGCAACACCAGGATGTGGGACATGATTGGCATCTACGCTACTTAATTTAGTCAGCAATGGCCTATATTTGTGCAGCCATGTTGTATGCTCCATACAGAATCAGATTTAGAAATATACAAATTATTACAGTAAATTAAATATATATATATATATATATATATATATATATATATATATATATATATATATATATATATATATACAGGCTAAGACGGCAAAATTATTGGTCAGTATATTTTGATATATGTCTGCGATCCTCATAAGGATGGTGAAGGATAAAAATAAACAGTGTATATGAGAGACATGCATCATTACAATTATTATTAGTTTATTAATTTAGTTTAAAACCTGTCGACTACAATGGGTGATTATGGCTGCACGAAATTTGTTCACCACAAGTCAAGAATATTTGAATTACTGAAGGAGGAGGAATTAAGGTAAACTTCCCGTGTTTATATAATGACGAACGCATATTTTTTATTATATGTTGTTATTATTATTGTTGTTGTTAAAACGAAACACTAAATCCGTAGGCGGAATACAGCGCCTGGGTATGGGAGGAAAAGCAGGTTTCACCCAAGGTATATGAAGACACCTCTCATTCCCAGGATCAAGAGCCCTCCACCAGCATCAAAATCCCTATCTGGATTAAAAAAAAAATGAAAATGGTAAAAGAAACCACTTCAACTAGAAGTTATAAATAGCGTTCAAAGCAATGACGTAAACAGACACGAAGGGAATGTGTTTTTTACCCAAACTTAGATCGTGTTTCTCAAATCTGACCGATTTTACAGTTAAAAATGAATTTAATCGCCTAATTTAAAAAATAGCATTGGTAAAAAATACGTGACTTTTCTCTGTGGTAGACTGAAACTAGTTAATTACTTCCATTTACCTTTGTGGAGATCGAAAGTTAAAAAAAAAGGTCGTGTGCAATTTAGAAAAAGTGAGGTCAGATGAAGAGGAGCTTTTTGTCAATAAGCAAACACTAACACATCAGATCTATTTTAAATTTTAAACAGGTAAAATTATATGTATGTATGTGTATATATTCTATATATATATATATATATATATATATATATATATATATATATATATATATATGTGTGTGTGTGTGTGAGTTTATATGCTTGTCTAATGAGAATTACAATACTGCAATATGTATTTTTCTGATTATTTTCATATTGTTTTGTATGGTTGTCGATGCCTAGTGTGTGGTGGTTCTTCTTGTTAGTCTCCACCAAGCCACGAGTGACGTGGTCTGTGCCCTAATGTCTTAGTTACTATGTACCCTTTGTGCTCTCTCTCTCTCCTCTCTCTCTCTCTCTCTCATTCCTATTTTTGACCACATTCACCCCCCTTCCCTTCCATCACCCCCTTCCCTCCGCATCTTCCCCTGCATTCTTTCTCTCCCATGTCCTACCATCCTCCTTTATATTTCTTCTCCCTCCTCTATCCCCCCTCCATCCCCCGAGTAATCCCTGCGTGGCCAGAATTGCCATAGTTGTCAAGATAAGCGAGAAAAATGCCACGAATAATGCCGAGCCCTGCCAGTAGCATTAATTCCATTTGCATCTGGCCTTGGGTATTTATGAGTTGTGAGGGACCTTCCTTTCTCGTTTGTTTCTCATCTTCTTCCTCCTCATTCCCTCCTTCTCCTCATCCTCCGCCTCCTTCCACTGCTGTTCCTCCTCCATGTTATCTTTCTTCTCATTTTCTGTCTTATTGTTTCATTATTCATGACAATTATGTATATACACTAGAGAGGAGGAGGTTCCCAATATAGAGAAGATGTTGTAGCTTCATGTAGGTCGAAATTAATATCACTTGTAAATATACGGGATTCACTTAGTTTTAAAGAGTTCATTCCTTCATCCACCCACTGTCTCTACCCACTCACCCACTGTGTCACCCAAACCTAGTGTCTCCACCCACTGTCTACACCCACCCACTGTCTTAGGGAAGGCCTGTTAACGGCCTTTAACCTTATATATATATATATATATATATATATATATATATATATATATATAATAGCAGACAAGCGATCTTAACAATGCAAGACAAGCTACGGGAGATGGATGGAAATATTCAGCTCGAAATCATTAGATGCTATGCAATGTTGCAAGAATAGCAACAGGTGGAATGAAAGGAAGTATTCTCAGAGTATGGTATCGTGGCGACGCCAACCAGTTCCTCTGATATTTGCAATCATTTCCTGGTTAAGGTGGCTCGTGGCCTGGTAGGTAAAGCTCTCACTTCCCGGCAAGGAAGTGATCAAGTGTGGAAACATTGGGCGTGTTTCCTTACACCGGTTGTCCCTGTTCACCCATCAGTATAATGGGTACCCTGGGTGTTAGTCGACTGGTGTGAGTCGCATCCTGGGACAAAACTGATCTAATTTGCCCTAGATGCTCTACATAACAAGGGGCTTTCTATATAGTAGTATGTCACTGATGCCAGCTAGGCCTGTATACCTTGTACATGTACTTGTAGAAATAGATATTATTATTATTATTATTATTATTATTATTATTATTATTATTATCTGCAGGCTCCCCTAACTGTTGCGTCAATAGTTTGACAGTTAAACTTTGTAAAATTCGGCTTTAGAGGCAGTCTGCTGCATTCAGATAATCGTTGTTTAGTTTTCAAATTGTTTATCATCTCCATGTCAAATCCTAGCACAGCTGGAGAATAGTGTACGAAGGAGAGATTGATCATCTTGCCAGCATGTCAGAACATAAATTCTCACCCCTACAGTCCTTGTGACAAGTTTGACTGAGGACCATCAAATTTTTGTCAGTACACAATCACCCACTGCCCTCCGAGTAGTTGCTCTCCAACCAGCTAACTCATCCCCAAGCAACCACCCATCCAAGCAACCACCCATCCAAGCAACCACCCATCCAAGCAACCACCCATCCAAGCAACCACCCATCCAAGCAACCACCCATTCAAGCAACCACCCATCCAAGCAACCCAAACAATCCCAGCAAATATTACATAAGATGCTAATAATGAACTCTGAATCCAACCAAAGGATTACTGCTTCACCCTGTACATATAATCTTAATTATGCCTCATCCTGTACACTCTAGTCTCAGATTTATGTCCCACCCTGTACACTGTCACCTCAGATTTGAGTGATCTTCCCTTATGGAATGATAATGGGAAATACGATATGTAAATAAATTCATGAGACGGAGACAGAAAACAGAAGAAATATTTTGACCCAGTAATTATTTCAGCGTCCAAATTTTAGGTTACAAATAATTTTAAAAAAAATATAGTATAACACACACACACACACACACACACACACACACACACACACAGGGGTCAGTCCTGGGACCAGTGCTGTTTCTGGTATTTGTGAACGACATGACGGAAGGAATACACTCTGAAGTGTCCCTGTTTGCAGATGATGTGAAGTTGATGAGAAGAATTCAATCGGAAGAGGACCAGGCAGAACTACAGAGGGATCTGGACAGGCTGCAAGCCTGGTCCAGCAATTGGCTCCTGGAGTTCAACCCCACCAAGTGCAAAGTCATGAAGATTGGGGAAGGACAAAGAAGACCGCAGACGGAGTACAGTCTAGGGGGCCAGAGACTACAAACCTCAATCAAGGAAAAAGATCTTGGGGTGAGTATAACACCAGTCACATCTCCTGAGTCGCACATCAACCAAATAACTGCTGCAGCCTATGGGCGCCTAGCAAACCTAAGAACAGCATTCCGACATCTTAATAAGGAATCGTTCAGGACCCTGTACACTGTGTACGTTAGGCCCATACTGGAGTATGCAGCACCAGTTTGGAACCCACACCTAGCCAAGCACGTAAAGAAGCTAGAGAAAGTGCAAAGGTTTGCAACAAGACTAGTCCCGGAGCTAAGGGGTATGTCCTACGAGGAGAGGTTAAGGGAAATCGACCTGACGACACTGGAGGACAGGAGAGATAGGGGGGACATGATAACAACATATAAGAGGAATTGACAAGGTGGACAAAGACAGAATGTTCCAGAGATGTGACACATCAACAAGGGGACACAGTTGGAAGTTGAAGACTCAGATGAATCACAGAGATGTTAGGAAGTATTTCTTCAGTCACAGAGTGGTCGGGAAGTGGAATAGTTTGGGAAGCGATGTAGGCAGGTTCCATACATAGCTTTAAGCAGAGGTATGATAAAGCTCATGGCGTAGGGAGAGTGACCCAATAGCGGCCAGTGAAGAGGCGGGGACAGGAGCTATGAATCGACCCCTGCAACTACAACTAGGTGAGTACACACACACATACACACACACACTCATTTACACACACAGGAAAACACATCCCTCCCTCCTTCCCCCAGAACAATAGTCTTGAAGATTACCTTCAGATCTGTCCATGTAAGCCTGCAGAAGGGCTGCCCTCCCCTCTACCCCTCCCCAGTCCCGCGAGGACAATTACAGCCGATAATGGCACTGGAGCCTAACAACCCAACGACCCAGTTAGATACAGGAGAGTCGTTCCAGTCGACAGGGGAAGATGGGGCTCTGCTGGATGGTCTCTCAGGGAAGGGGGCACTAGGGAGGAAGAAGGAGGAGGAAGAACTTGAGAAGGAGAATGAGAGGAAGAATAGGGAGGTAGGGAGAGGAAACTATTTTGCTGTCGCAAGAAGGCAGTGCCGTCTCTCGATCTGATCAAATTACTATCATCTTCATTAACTAGCAAGCGTAATGTTCGCATTGTAATGGAAAGTCAGGAGAAGATTGCAACCCCCCCTCCCATCACTGAAGCAGCTGAGTTGTAATGGAGAGGCTACCCATGAACAGATGTGGGAAAGACTTAGATAATAGGGAATGATAAGGGTGTGCACTCTACGTGTGTAACCAGAGCCACTGTGGGGATAATTGCTCCTCAGTAGTGAAAATCCCATGACTGTACTTGCTTTAGTAAGAAATTTAGGCACGTTAATAATTTTATGGACATTTTTAGTCTAACTTAAAGCTTTCTACCCATATATACCTCAATTATCTATATAGTAAAGGCATACAATACCGTTAAGTTGATGAATAAGACACACACACACACACACGTTCCATTCATAGCTTTAAGAAGAGGTATGATAAAGCACATGGCGCAGGGAGAGTGACCCAGTAGCGGCCAGTGAAGAGGAGGGGCCAGGAGCTATGAATCGACCCCTGCAACCACAACTAGGTGAGTACAACTAGGTGATTACACACACACACACACACACACACACACTGGAGCTAGAATCGTTCCCCTGAACGATACTTGGGCTTCCTACTCATTTCTGCAACACTGCAAGCTCCTAATGATGTGTTGATTGCAACACGAAAGGCCTACACCTATCATTCAACTCAATCATCCCCTCCCCCTCCGCGATTGTTTGCATATATATATAACACGAAAGCACTTGGAATTTCACTATTTTTTTCACAATGGTTATTTTGCATATTGTGATTTTATAGTGACATTTAAGGACTCTGAAGCCTGCTTGATACACATTCAGTGATAAAAAAAAAATGACTGGAATGAGAGTACAAGACGACATTCAACTCACTCAACACGCAGAAAAAAATAAACAAGAGCGCTGTGGGTAACCATGTCAGATGATCGTAGTAACCTTCAAGAATCGCAGAAGTGTCATCTCATCTGCTAGAAAAAAATATGGTCTTAATAAAGGGAATCCATTATCGTTAGCAGCAGCAGCAGCAGCATTAACAGCATCAGTAGCAGCATCAGTAGCAGCATCAGTAGCAGCATCAGTAGCAGAAGAAGCATTGTCTTTTTCAACATAGAACCAGATTTAGTATCTTCGGCAGCATCGGCGTTGGAGCAGTAGCAGCATCGTCAGCATTAATAGTCCTACCAACATCAGCAGTAGCAGCATCGTCAGCATTAATAGTCCTACCAACATCAGCAGTAGCAGCATCGTCAGCATTAATAGTCCTACCAACATCAGCAGTAGCAGCATCGTCAGCATTAATAGTCCTAGCAACATCAGCAGTAGCAGCATCGTCAGCATTAATAGTCCTACCAACATCAGCAGTAGCAGCAGTAGCAGCATCGTCAGCATTAATAGTCCTAGCAACATCAGCAGTAGCAGCAGTAGCAGCTTCAGTATCAGCGTCAGTTACATCAGTTATTGCAGCAATATCAGCATTAGCCTCAGCATATCATTAGCAGCACAGTGTGTCATCATCCTCAGTGTCATTATCAACAGAACAGCAGCAGCAAGAAAAACAACAGCGTGAGCCACGGTAGCGTCAGCAACCGCAACGTCAGCATCATCAGCAGCGGCGTCAGCAGCAGCAGCGACCCACAATGGCAGAGGGCGACGCACAACTGACAAGTGTTCAGCCATTCGTATCCATAAATTTCTTGCCGGGCGACAGCGGTGGGCCCCGGCCACAAATGGAGGACACTCCCGAACGCCCACCAACTGCCGAGAGAGAGAATGTCTTAGATTTTGACAAATTTCCTCTTCATAGCAAAAGGAGGAGAAAAAAACAAGTGGGTGATATGACTGCGAGGAGCAGGCTGGAGTGTATGTATATGTGTGTGTTTGTGGGTGTGAGTGTTTACGATCGTAATGTCAGTGACAGATTTGGTGTTGGAGGATTTCCATGCGGATTTCTACCCCCCTACAGCAGCTGTCAATAGGGTTGATAGGTATGTCGTGGGAAGGATTTGTGTGTGTGTAGTCACCTATTTGTGGCTGCAGGGGTCGATTCACAACTCCTGGTCCCGCCTCTTCGCTGGTCGCTACTAGGTCCACTCTCACTGCTCCATGAGCGTTATCGTATCTCTTTGTGTGTGTGTGTGTGTGTGTGTGTGTGTGTGTGTGTATGTGTGTGTGTGTGTATGTGTGTGTATTTTCACGTAGCTGTGGTCGAATCTCAGCTTTTGGTCCTATTTCATGACAGCAAACGACCGGTTTCCTCAACCTCCGGCTTCATGGCCCCTGTAATTTGTAAACATACGAACCCTTATGTGTTTAGAGCTTAGTTTTGATTATAAAAATAATAACCTAAACATATGAAAAGATTACATCACAAATACAGCACTGGTACAGCACAGGTACAGCACAGGTACAGCACAGGTACAGCACACACTAAATACCACACGAACAAACCAACAGACAGTAGTCTCTATCCGGCTAGAAAGCACTGGCTTCGAAGGCAGCTAATAATAATAAATTCCATTTGAGCACTAAACCCTTATGGACCATACAGCGCCGGTGTTATGAGATTTAATCAGATTTAATCTCGCACAAGTATAGTTTGTCCAGACGCAGATTACATACACACTTTGCTCAGCTCTCAACTAGATTGCTTGACGGATTAATAACAGTCATCCAGAATACCCAGAGCTCTGCACCTGGCGGTGGCTGCGCTTAGAAGCAGAGATTATCTGTACCAGTGGGCGGAGGATCGAGCCTCCACCACATCTTGTGGTCTTAGCATGTAAAACCAGCAAAAATACCTTTTACAAATTGTATCGCGGAATATTTTGTGAAGACTTAAACCCGCATGTTTACCTGATTCAGGCCAAAAATAATGTTGGAGGCTCGGTCCTTTATTATTATTATTATTATTATTATTATTATATTATAACTAAGCGCTAAACCCACAAGTGTCATACCCGACCCTCTGTTATACATCCCTTTTTTTTGCTTAGTTTTATATGCCGCCTCCCTCCCCTCCCGTCGTGTAGTATGCCTGACATGTATGTCTGACACGTATGTCTGACACGTATGTCTGACATGTAGTATGTCTGACATGTAGTATGTCTGACATGTAGTATGTCTGACACGCAGTATGTCTGACACGCAGTATGTCTGACATGTATGTCAAATATGTATGGATTTACGTGCCCTGGACTTTAAAATTACATTAAATTGCATTAATGTGAAGCACTGCTCAACAGTTCCCCTCCTCTGCGAAATCTTATAGGCTAAACCCGCAGGGGCCATGCAGCACCCTTGATGCGAGGAGAAGAAGCCTAGCTCTATTTCCTTGGAACAAAGAAAAACTTCATGTATTTAAAACACACACACACACACACACACACACACACACACACACACACACACACACACACACACACACACACACACACAAAATCATTCTAAAATGATAATTGTTTTTATAATTTTCCAGTGTAATAAATGAGTGTGTCTGATGATGCGAGATATTTCACAGGCGGTGAACTTTGTGTTTCCACAACACTTCTGCTTAAAAACTTTAATTGCTAGAACTTTTTAAAACTTTCTTCACTCTACATGAGGCCTGGTCATGGACCTGGCCGCTGGGGCGTTGACCCCACGGAACTCCCTCCAGGTATACTCCAGGTATACCCTCCAGGTATACTCCAGGTTTACCCTCCAGGTATACTCCAGGTTTACCTTCCAGGTATACACATATAACCCGCTCATAAGGGACTCAAACTTTTGACGACGTTTCGGTCCTACTTGGTCGCCCACTCTGTGTAACTGCATTCAACATGAACTGAAAAAAAGGTAGTTTGGGCCATAGTGTATTAATGTGGATGGTCATTCATGCCTTCCCTTCCCTCCCACTGGTCACCAAGACACTCTCATTACCCGGGAGGGAGCGATGGATGGATGGATGGAGGGAGGGAGGGAGGGAGTCAGTCACGGCGAGGCTTCACCCAGACAATGATAGAATACTTGATTGGATGAAGAGTCGAATCTACGATGAGCCCTAGCCACGCATCAAGTCGTAAATATTCCAGGGGTAAGCCATTGGATAAGCCAGGGTGAGTAACGGGGCTCCTATGGTCTTATCATTAAGTCCACAATTTCCCCATTCGTTTCCCGGGGAAAAATTAAAGATGTTTATCGACTGTGGGTAAAGGACACGGATGAACTGATCAAGACATTTATGAAGGAAACTTTTCGCCACGAAATGCTTCATTAGGACTGATGAAGCCATTCGTAAAGAAGTTGTGCTTGCTAAACGGTCACCTCATTATTTATACGGAAATTTTCGCCAACCAGTGCTGGTTTTCTTAAAAGTCAATTAAAGTCAGCAATTAGAAAAACTAAAGCTGGAGAAATGTCATCGTCTGCCGTTACAAAAAAAAAAAAAAATGCGTCAACACAAAATGCACTACATGTGTGATACCCGGAGGCTCGATCCTCCTTCCTGGAAGTACCGGATTCTTACCCAAGGAAAATCTGTCATTTTCCCCCACCACGACCCACCCTTGTCCTTGACAGTGTGGAAAAGCGAATTTCGATAGGATTTGAGACGTGTTACTCATGCATGACTTACGTATATACTAGAGTATGCCTCATCAGGGGGCAGGTCCAAATCGATTAACAGCTGAGAATTAAAATTTTCCACGTGGCGAGTTCTGGGTATTTTGAATGATTGTATTGAGGCAACGTTTTGCTTGGAGACCATGCAAAAAAAACTCAATTCAGCTGGGTCTTCAAGCAAAACGTTGTCTCAGTAAAGATTTTATTGTGTCGGTATCACAACCTCTTCCTTAGTTTGTGTTACATAAACATATCAAGACGTATATTTAACTACAGATAGGGAAAAAAAACAGCCACGAGACGTCTGGCAACGAGAGGACCGACCGTAACTAGGAAACGCTTAAATGTGCACGAGTGAGCGGTGGTGCGAGAATAGGATGTCTGAGGGTAGTTGGGGATGATCTGAGAGGCTGCTGGTTGGTTAAAGAAACTGATGAGGAAGTGAAGGGAAGGTCGAAGTCTGGGATGGAATACCCGAGATAAGGATGAGTTAAAGAGGTTGACGAGTCCGAAGCGAGTGCCTGATAATGGCTGTGTATATGCGTAGGGACGCTGAACGACGGCGTTGTTGGTCCAGGTTGACGAGTGACACAATAAAAAGCAGCTGGTAGTCGGTTGTTTGGTCGTAGACCAGTACAGCCTGGCCATAAGTCATGCTCTGCTGTTTACAATTTACATAAACGACATAGATGAGGGAATAAATAGTAGCATAAGTAAATTTGCTGATGACACCAAAATAGGCCGTCCAATTCATTCAAACGAGGACATTAGAGCACTCCAGGATGATTTGAATAGACTGATGCAGTGGTCGGAGAAGTGGCAGATGCAGTTTAATGTAAACAAATGCAAAGTTCTAAATGTTGGGCAGGACAATAACCATGCCACATATAAGCTGAATAATATAGATCTTATTACTTGTTAAATTAGACACATATGCAACACTTGGGTATCTTTATTGAGGAAACGTTTCGCCACACAGTGGCTTCATCAGTCCAATACAAAGTAGAAAGGTGTAAGGAGAGGAGGAGTTTGAGGTTATCAGTCCCTCGGCCTGGAGTCGATGTGTTCAGTCCATCAATCTTGTTAGAAGTGTAGCACAAGGCCGTAGAGGTGGCTTATATGCTGTAATCAGGTGAGATGCAGCAGGAGGAGGCAGGTCATAGTGGTATCAGGTCATAGTGGTATCAACCACTACTTTGTATTGGACTGATGAAGCCACTGTGTGGCGAAACGTTTCCTCAATAAAGATACCCAAGTGTTGCATATGTGTCTAATTTAACAACTTGTCGGTTCTCTGAACCATTCATCTACATCCTGTCTGACACTGCAACTTCTTGGGATCTTGATACAAAGGGATTCTTCAACATTTGTCCAAACCTTTGGACAAGGACTTACTTCGACTAGTGGTTGATACCACTATGACCTGCCTCCTCCTGCTGCATCTCACCTGATTACAGCATATAAGCCACCTCTACGGCCTTGTGCTACACTTCTAACAAGATTGATGGACTGAACACATCGACTCCAGGCCGAGGGACTGATAACCTCAAACTCCTCCTCTCCTTACACCTTTCTACTTTGTATTGGACTGATGAAGCCACTGTGTGGCGAAACGTTTCCTCAATAAAGATACCCAAGTGTTGCATATGTGTCTAATTTAACAACTTGTCGGTTCTCTGAACCATTCATCTACATCTTATTACTTGTAATTGCGAGAAGGATTTAGGAGTTCTGGTTAGTAGTAATCTGAAGCCTAGACAACAGTGCATAAGTGTTCGCAATAAAGCTAACAGAATCCTTGGCTTCATATCAAGAAGTATAAATAACAGAAGTCCTCAGGTTGTTCTTCAACTCTATATATCTTTGGTTAGGCCTCATTTAGATTATGCTGCACAGTTCTGGTCACCGTATTACAGAATGGATATAAATGCACTGGAAAACGTACAGAGGAGGATGACTAAGTTGATCCCATGTATCAGAAATCTTCCCTATGAGGATAGACTGAGGGCCCTGAATCTGCACTCTCTAGAAAGGCGTAGAATTAGGGGGGATATGATTGAGGTGTACAAATGGAAAACAGGAATAAACAAAGGGGATGTAAATAGCGTGCTGAAAATATCCAACCAAGACAGGACTCGCAGCAATGGTTTCAAGTTGGAAAAGTTCAGATTCAGGAAGGATATAGGAAAGCACTGGTTTGGTAATAGAGTTGTGGATGAGTGGAACAAACTCCCGAGTACCGTCATAGATGCTAAGACGTTGTGTAGTTTTAAAAATAGGTTAGATAAATACATGGGTGGGTGTGGATGGGTGTGAGCTTGTACTAGGTCAGATGCAGTGCTCCTTCCTTAAGTGAATGTAACCTGACCTGTACTAATTCCTTAAGTGGAAGTGACCTGACCAGGTGGTCGGCTGGACAATTATATGAGTGGGTGCGGTTGGGTGTGAATTGGTCCTGACTAGGTTGTGCTACTAGGTCAGATGCAGTGCTCCTTCCTTAAGTGAATGTAACCTGACCTGGCTGGGTCGGGGCATTGGCTTAAGCCGTTGGAGATTTGGACCTGCCTCGCATGGGCCAGTAGGCCTGCTGCAGTGTTCCTTCTTTCTTATGTTCTTATGTTAAAAGGAGCGTACCTACTGCTGGCAGGAAAGATCATTGTGATTTGTATCATAGCAGACAGGTAACGCTTCGAGGGGACTTGCAGTAACTTTCTGGAAGCCCATTCAGCCAGCAATTACTACACTCAATCTCAATCTTCAATTACTACACAGTTCAGGAGTTAGAACTCAGAAGCAGTCAAGGGCTACCCTGCCTGAGCCCTCCAGCCTGAAGACAACCCGATTTCAAGAACACCCACTACTCGATATTAAAATGCTACAGTATATAATACTGTATGGTGAAATATTACAAGCTTATCAGTTTGGTGGTGTGTTTCAAGGTTATACCGGGAGTCTGCTGCTTGTTACAGTATGAAGCTTAATGCAGACACTGGGACGTGGCGTCACATGGAATCACAGGTGAATAACTAGTGAAATATTCACAGCAATGGAGTAATATCGCATTCTGAAAAAAAAGCAAACTTTAAAGAGAGGTTAGATTTATAAAGTTAGAACGTTACTGCATTAACAAAGGCGCCATCTCTCAAGCTTCACCAAAACAACTGTTCAGTCTAGCTTAGGAAGCTCAGTGTCTAGACATTTATCGTGGCCGCTGATCCCCGACGTTTGGGAGAAAAGTAGAGTCAGCCACATATCAACCTCTCCTCCAAGACTCGCCAGAGCTTTTAAGGAAGCGAAACTCACGCGATATAATTTAATTCTTCGTTTTGACACGCGCCTCTTGAGCTACGAAGAACTTGAAGCCCCGGAGAAGAGAGAGCATAAATCGCGTTCCGTTGAGAGTTAGACAGCGATGCCCCTTCGGTGAATTTATCACGGGTAGCTTTGTTCGAGGGAAAATATCGCGGCCTTCCCAAGCACAGTGTAAGAGACTTTCCCCCAAAATTTATGTCCTCGCTCGGGGAGTAAAAACAAACAATAAACCATTTTGAAAAATATTACCCTTTCAGTAGATGTGAATGCGTCGCTGCAACTCCTTTATTATCTTTATGCCTCGAGTACTTTAGGCGTTACTGAATGGCGAACAGGAGAGTCTGAGAGCGAGAGTGGATGTCCGCCGGCGGTGAGGAAACACTCTTGTGTTTACCCTAAGCAGCTGTGGCGAGGATGTTGACCACAGTGATAATGGATAAGAAAGACTGGAAATATAAACCCTCTGACCACGCCCAAGGAAGTGCGAAGAGTAGGAAGAGGAAGGACGAGGGCTGAGGAGGACGAGGTGGACGAGGTGGACGAGGTGGAAGTGGAGGAGGTAGCGTGAAATTCAAGGTGGAGGAGGTATCGAAAAAGACTTTTTTACTGTTATAATGTAGCACAGATTATAAAATGAATGTTATAAATAGAATAAATATATGTGGAAATGGAAAACACACGGAAAGTAAATTACCTGTCGATTCAATACTG
The DNA here is from genome assembly GCA_009830355.1 of Cherax destructor. Classification (NCBI taxonomy): domain Eukaryota; kingdom Metazoa; phylum Arthropoda; class Malacostraca; order Decapoda; family Parastacidae; genus Cherax; species Cherax destructor. The sequence goes on from WNWK01001810.1 coordinate 61,515, forward strand.
TTTGTTATAGTGGAAGATAACTAATATGATAGCATTACTGACAATGATAACCCATGTGGAGTATGATTGCAGGAAAATAACTAACGCATCCTAAAGACTTGTATTAGCTTTAATAATGAATGCAATTGTAAGAAAAATAATACTATTACATTTAAGAGGAAGCTCTAAACAACCTGGGAAATGGAAGATAATCAGCAGTGATCCAAGAAAGGGAAGAGTAGCAGACATTCCTAAGATCAACAGCCTCTCACCATCCTGAAGACACACCTGCCTGGAACAGCGTGTAAATAATAATAGTTCCACTGAAAGTATAATATTGAATGTTGCATAGTCTGTGGACTTATTATAGTAACTTAACTTTGTATGAGACGATTATGGACTTCTGCTACAAGAGGCACCTACATTAAAAAAAGGGGTGAGATGATAACGTAAAAATACTGAGAGAAATTGACAGGGTGGACAGGGGCAGATTATTTGAGATACAGGAAGCAGGGACACGAGGACACAGCAGAGACTTGAAAACACAGATGAGTCACAGGGATGTTAGGAAGTATTTCTTCAGTCTTAGAGTAGCCAGAAAGTGGAATGACTTGCACAGTAGAGTGGTAGATGCATGATCCATACATAGCTTCAAGAAGAAATACGATAAGGCTCTCGAAGCTAGTAGCGACTTCCGAAGGTGCGAGGCCAGGAGCTGAGACCCGACTCTGAAACCACAACCACATACAGGTAATAACATATAGGCGAGGCCAGTAACACACACACACACACACACACACACACACACACACACACACACATAAAGCGTTCCGTTACCTTAACAAGGAATCGTTCAAGACACTGTACACCGTGTACGTCAGGCCCATACTAGAGTATGCAGCACCAGTCTGGAACCCACACCTGGTCAAGCACGTCAAGAAATTAGAGAAAGTGCAAAGGTTTGCGACAAGGCTAGTTCCACAGCTCAGGGGAATGCCATATGAAGAAAGGTTGAGGGAAATAGGACTACCAATACTGGAGGACAGAAGGGTTAGAGGAGACATGATAACGACATACAAAATACTGCAGGGAATCGACAAGGTAGATAGTGACAGGATGTTCCAGAGAGGGAATACAGAAACAAGGGGACACAACTGGAAGCTGAAGACTCAGATGAGTCAAAGGGATGTTAGGAAGCACTTCTTCAGCCATAGAGTAGTTAGGAAGTGGAATAGTCTTGCGAACGATATAGTGGAGGCGGGAACCATACATAGTTTTAAGACAAGGTATGATAAAGCTCATGGAGCAGCGAGAGCAGAGACCCAGTAGCGGACAGCGAAGAGGCGGGGCCAGGAGCTGAGTCTCGACCCCTGCAACCACAAGTAGGTGAGTACACTATCTCTGCTAGCCTTATAGGGACGTTAACATAGATTCAATAACAATTTCGACTTTCATGGGGAGGCTGAGATATATTCGCTAACACTCTCGCCCGTCTAAGAACGCTAACGTAGATTCCACAGCACTTTGAGGTTTATTGTCCGCGGTGATGCGCTAAGTTGCGGCGGTGGTAGCAGTGCCAGATGGCGGTATGGTGCCAGACGAAGGTGCAGTGTCAGACGGAGGTGCAGTGCTAAACGGAGGTGAATTGCCAGACGGAGGCTCAGTGCCAGTGTTGGTGAAGAAGAACTCAGGTTAACCAGGCTCTAAAAAATACTAGTGTATCCTATCAGCATTATCTCGTAAGTGCATTTATTCATTTAATGACCTGAGTAAAAATAAAGCAAAGTAAAATATAATATATATATATATATATATATATATATATATATATATATATATATATATATATATATATATATATATATATATATATATTAAAACCTTGTGAGACTTTTCCGATTCCGGGCAGGAAAACTACACAATAATGAGAGAAAAATACAAACCGAAGGCTGACGACACAGGGAAGACGAAGGGTGTCATGGAGGTGGTAACTGATCTTGGCTCCGCTATTCCAGTGTGAGGCCGGGCTGTTGCTGCCACTATGTTAGGTCAATGACCTAGAAATTCGCTACGTCGGCTCGTCAAGACCTGTAATAGTCGGCCATTGAAGACAGAGGGGGAGGGGCAGGGCTGGAAGAATGGGAGGTGGGGAACTGGAAGATGGATGGGTTAGTATAAAGAGATGGGAGTTGGGAGACGGTGATACCCAGGGGATGGGAAGGCCTCTCAGTGGGGGCGAAGTGACACATTAAGGAGAGAAAAGATAGGGAATAAAGAGGGGGGTACACAGGAAGAAAAAACTGGGTTTAGAGCTCAGGAACGCAAGAACACTACTGGAAGAAACGGGGTAAAATATATGTAAATCCCTTTAATATATATAATATTAACTTACACAATAACTAGAGCAATAAGAGATAATGAAATTCACAAAAAGTCACACTTACGAAAAGAAAGTTAAGACAACGTTTCGGTCCGTCTTGGAATACTGCCAAGTCTCAAGATTTTGTGCAGCATTTAAAGGTGTAGGTAAAATGTTCTAAAATAAATATCTTGACACATTAGGCCTCTACGAGCATAAATATTGACTTCGTGGGATATAAAATAAGTTTGATTACTTCTTTTCCCATTTTTTTGGTGTACAGTACCCCTCGCAGCAGGAGTATATCATACATATCATACATATGGGGTCTAGCGGATCGCTATGAGAGTGTAAATCAAAAATATTGTTGACAAAGTGTAGTTCCCATAGGTGTATTCATGACAATAATAAAAGAAACTGATTGTACAACATGAAGACCACTTGTCCGCAGCGTCCAATTCAGGGTCAGTACACGACCCAGTCACAACATTGTCTCGTCCAAGTGCTACAGAAAACTTGAAGAAAACAATGTCAGTTTTAAACACAGAGTGAAGAAAGTACTGGGCATGGGAAAAATAAAAACCGGAAAGCTGTTTTTTTAAACTTCGGCCAAGATAAGTTTCAAAGATCTAAATTGTCTCTCCTGATTAAAGTATGAAGGAAGAGAAATGAGGAACTTCAAGACTTGACTGCAACAACGTTACTCTCCAAAAACACCTTGATCAAGTCATTGCCTTTCCCTGCTACGTGTGTCTGTCTTCATTCGTGTCTTCGGTACGACGAAATACTCTTCATAACCATGGGCTTTCTGCAAGCATACAATTGTCATCCATTTCTGTATAAATATTGTATCATGTGGAAATAAACTGTCTTGACTTTGTAAAACCTTAAATGTACCAATGACTGTGCTATGGGTCTGAGCCTAATTTGTTGCAGGAACTGTGCAATAGTGCTGTTTGATGTTGCAAGTTTTATTTTATAAAACAACAGTTCTCACTAGGCAGACTAATAAGAAAAACAGCGTTTGCTCCCGAGCAGCTTTTCCAGACTGTTCACGAGGCGTCATGATCTAGTGATGGCCACAGAATCTTAACATAGCCACCCACCTTAAAGCAAGGTGTAGGTACGGTAATTTGTCAACACTGAAAGTCATCTAATATTTATACTACCATGTTTAATTAAACAGTATTTAAAACTAACAACACTCGCTAAGATACATAATAAACACACACATACACATACACACATACACACATACACATACACACATACACATACACACACACACATCAAGATGTGAGAGCCCTCACATCACAATATCTTCTCAACTTCAATGTCCATCTTCCTCCTTTCACTCATCCAATATTTACTCACCATCTAAATTAACGTATCTTGCGCTATTCTTCATATGATTAAAATCCTCTTAATTCAATTATTTATTTCATAATTTCACATTAATCTTTTTTTCCCCATTTACGTTCCATTATATTCACACCAAATTTTTATTTCAGACATATATCGTGGGGTCCCTTGCCTCTTGCTCGCTGCGGCATTCAAAGACTATGCATCACACCAACGCAAAAGTGTTGGCATTGCAATATTCTGATAAATATCCCTATTTGTAACTATCAAATTTTTCATTTCACAGGCTTCCTCAATATTCCTAATTTCTTTCGTTACTCTATTCTGTGATTTACCTAACCCTTTATATTCCCTCATATTGATAGTTACTGTTTCTACACTCATTCCTTTTCAGCAGTTCTACTTATTCTCATAACCTTATTCTTACAGAACAGTCTGAGAGAAATCAGTTTTAAAAAGTATTACAAAAAAAAGGAAATTTCTCGTGCAAAATATTAATGTTTTAGGAAAGATACTTGTTTCTGAAGAAACTTCCACTGGGACTACCTGTCCTCCCTAAAGATTAATTTTCTTACAATGTAATTATCATATAAAAATACCTTGTTTACTTATGCTGTTAGTTTATTTTAATCTCTATTTTAGGATTGAAGTATTCTTGTCTGGTGGTGAAAACCGTGTAGTCGACAGGCTTTAAATCCCCCATTAACCAAACCCAATCTTGTTAGTAAGTAGGTACAGATACAGATAAATACAGTCACACACATTATCTTACATAAGTAACCCAAACAATGTCGGAGTTGTTGAAGAGACAACTCACAGACTCCTAGCTTGTTACTCTCCTGACCCAGGAGCAATTAATGTAGAGTAGAAGTGATCTAGACGTACAAGTCATTTAGTGTTGAGAATAACTGGCTGCCCATGAAGAGCTAAGATTCTGCAAGTAGGCAGTTTGACAGCTGTATGATGCTTCTCTACTCATCCTGGATCCACTGTGTGGATCCAAGGACTGAACCCAGATGCACCTCTTACCCGGGACCCAGATGCACCTCATACCCTGGACATAGATGCACCTCATACCCTGGACATAGATGCACCTCATACCCACCCTAGATCCACTGTTTGGATCCAAGGACTGGGCCCCAGATGCACATCATACCCACCCTGGACCTACTGTGTGGCTCCAAACACTGGGCCCAGATGCACCTCATACCCACCCTGGACTCACCGTGTGGATCGATGGACTGGACCCTAATGTTTTTGTTAGCAAAACAACTTACAGTAGTAATGAACTACATACATAAAATTATTTTTTACCTAGGCACAACTGTAATGAGTTGCTTACACAGTCATAAATTCACACAAAATCATCACAGTGTAGCTTCTATGTAGCCCTTACCTATTTACAGTACCTATTATTATTTTGGTAAATAAGTTATGGTGTATTTAAGCAAGTTATAGTATTTATTAGTTATTTGCAATAGGCTAAACTAGGATATATTATGTATCTTGTGTTAAGTTCGATAATAGTTTGGTTTATCCAGCAAATTGTTTCCTTGGAAGGTCTTTCAAAGAAAATGGCCGCTTTATGGTATAACATTTATATAAACCTTCACATGCTTGCTTGGGATTTTTTCTTTTGCTTAGCTGTAAGTTACAGTAGAAATCAGTCATGATTATAACCTTAAAAATTAAAAACAGCTACTTAAAATTTAAGACACGTTTAAAATTAAAACAGCTCAGTCTATTTCTGCGTCAGTAGCTATCACGACTGCTGAACCCCCGAAGAAATCTTCCAGCTTGTTTTCTGATATTGTTTAGAATATTTGTCTTGTGTTCTCTTTCTGTGAAGAGCTCGTGGCTCATGTCTGAAGAACCAGAGTTAGAACCCTTAACGAGCGGAAATGTTAGACATGCCTCTTGTTTCTGCTCGCCAAACAGTATGTACTTGGGTGGGTCGTATCCTGAGGAGGAGGATCAAAAGAACCCTAATATATGTAACAGCGCTGAGGCTTCTTGGGTTACTAACCCTGGTGATTACTAACCCTGGTGGTTACTAACCCTGGTGATTACTAACCCTGGTGATTACTAACCCTGGTGATTACTAACCCTGGTGGTTACTAACCCTGGTGGTTACTAATCATAATAAAATCTGCAAAGGCGCTTTCTCTAAAGTACTTATGGTCTTCGGAACTGCCTCCTGCATGCCTCTGAACACAGCGTTGATCCGGTAGATTCTCAAGAGGACAGAGGAGTCCTTTATTTGTACTATGTTTGACCCAACACTGGGCTTTTCCTAGTGCTTAAAAAAAAAAGAGACGAGTTCTGGGCGAAATGTTGCAAAAATAGAGAACTCTGCGTTTGTCTTTTCACCAACAGTGGGCACCATACTATTCACGCTGCTACTGCTGTCCACTCACCATTTGCCTCGTTCCCAGTCCTTTATCTTCTCTTGCCTTAATACCAACCGCCCTTCAAAGAAGTGCCTTGAAACTTATAAAGGGATCTTCAGCCATGGGAGTGAAGCTACCCTTTCTTTCTTCCCTAATCGGTGTTCCAACAGACAATGCTTACTGGGTCAAGGAAACACAAGGCCTTCCTTCCTCCCTCTCTCTCTCTCTCTCTCTCTCTCTCTCTCTCTCTCTCTCTCTCTCTCTCTCTCTCTCTCTCTCTCTCTTTGAGAAATGCACAAACAAGGGCTGTTTAAAAGTTGTATAAATAGATCTACTTTTTTTCTTTGTGATCAACCCACAATTGTAATTACTTACTGTATTGAAATAGCCCGGACTATACTGTAATACAGATTATGTTCTTTGGAGTTGCTATGCTTTTACACGTATATCTCTTGGTTAAATGAAACTAAAATTAATAACTGAAGATTTCAGTAGTTTTATAATACATTGTTTGCTGCCTCTATCCCTGCACTATCCACTGTCCTGCTGCACTCCATCATCCACATTCTCCCTGCATCCTGTTCTGCCCTGCCGCGCTGTATAACCCTTGTGGTTTAGCGTTTCTTTTGATTATAATAATAATATAATACATTGTCAAGTTCTGAATGACCCATTTGGGGTTTATAGTTTTGTTAAAAATAATAAATTCGCAATATTAAATTAATGATATTTTTACAGCCGAATCGGTTAGTTTATTGTACAACCCACATCCATTCTGTGGACGGTAGCGCAAGAGCATACGGATTCACACACACACAAAAAAAAACTAGGCCCTTTGTATGTCCCTATGTTCTTGCTTTCCAGTCCTCACAAAAGCAAAGTGTACAACCTAAGGAATGAAAAATGCTTTTCAGTCTTCAGTATTTATTAATCACACTTTTAAATATGACACCAGTTATATACACCTATCACTATGTTTACATCTGTATATACAATGATTGTACAGCACGTCAGTCTGCACCCAGAGAGGCACACACTGCTGCTACGTAGACAAGAGCTATTGAGGCGAAAAAATAAATTGGCAGGAAAGTCTTGATGGGGAAGAAATGGTTGCTGTAGAATCTACTTTAATATGTGGAAATCCAGAAGGCAGTCGGAGGTAAAAGTTGAAATTTGAAAGAGAATCGTTAAAAATGTGTATTTGATACAGGATTGGTAAACATTATACACACACTTGGTGTATGAAATACAAGCAGGAAGTACATCTATAACTGAGTTACAACATCTGGACACACTGACCATGGACGGATGACACACAAGGCTACTGCAGTGAAGGCAAGAATCCCCAGTAACTTTCATGTTATACAATACATTCATCTTAGTAATTAAAATAACAAAACGGAATTTAAAGGCTAAAAATATTCTTTTTTTTTTTTAGGAACGCGTAGGTATATTGGTATATATTGTTAAAATATAAAGACCAAGGTAATATATATATATGACAGTGGTAGAATACACGGGAGAGTATCTTAATAAGACATAAAATGCAGCTTTTGGCATTTTATTCAGACGACCTATCCACCAGACTTCTTTTTTATTAAGTTTATTTAGGTAAAAATTACACATTTTTTCGAATGATTACAATGGACTTACACAGCAACATACGTCCAAATTACATAGGATAATCGAAGTCAAAGGAGACTTATTTCCTCTGGGGTCGTTGACTTATTTCCATTGGGGGTCCTTGTAACTGTCATCTCTGGTGAGCGAAACGTCTTCTCGGTAAATTGTCATAAACCGCACATTGTGTCTTATTAACAGGACAAGACAAACCGGAAAACTTGTGTTAGGTTATGACTACTTGACATCAACGAAGAACATGTACGAGGGAAAGCGACGGATATTGATGCTGCGAGGGGAAAAAAGTTCACTATGTGCAGAACAAACTTTTAATCAACGGTAGAATATACCAATCAGTATGTTGATGAGACGCAAAATACGGTTTGTTGCATTGTATTGAAAAGCCTCTTCGTCCACCAGGAACTTTATCAATTCTCAAGAATTGATAAAGTTCCAGATGAACGAAACGTCTCTTCCAAACAATGTGACCAACCCAAAATTGTATCTTATTGACACAGACGTTTTTGCTTCTAAGAAGAGCTTTATCAAATGTTACTAAAGCTCTGCTTAACATGAAACGTCATCTGTTAATATGTCACCACTGCACAGTCTCACATATATTTTTTTTACCATATTTGAGAGCAAGTGTTGACATGCAACAGATACTGATGCTAGCAATACAGTAATTAATAAAAAAAATACAAGAAGATGAACTGTTTATTCAAGCAAATAAAAATGTGTAAACTCTTGCAACGCACCGGGAACTTTTTGGCAATGTATATTAAAATTTCTCTATTTTTATAAAAAAATTTTTTATCTATTATTTGTTGTCAACAATTAGACATTTTTCAAAGTACAAAATGCAATGAATATATATATATATATATATATATATATATATATATATATATATATATATATATATATATATATATATATATATCAGTGTTAATATTTTGAAAGTATGTAAACTATGCATAAAGACAATTTTTTATATTAGATTTGCATATAATTTAATCGCTGTTCCATGAATACATAGTATACATACCGAGAGATGTATTTATCTCTGTATATACACTGAGAGTTTGCTTTAATCTCTGTTTTAGGTATTTATAGTAGTTTTGACTGGTGGTGAAAAGGCAGCACCATAGTGTAGTCGATAGGCATTAAACTCTCTTAACGAACCGTGAAAAATAATAATCAAATGTGATGTACAAATAGAACATAAAAATATAAATTTTGTATTTATATTTTTCAATTAAATTACATTTCAATTTATTACAATTTCCTCAGCATCAGTTATGACATGTAACACGTTACACATAGGGAAAGAGAATGTATGAATATAACAAATTACATAATTATGTTCATATTAACAATTTTATACAAAAGATATGAATGTACAATGAATTACTTAGCATTATACAGAGAAAAGCAGCGTATATAATTTCATTTTTTAAAGGGGATTTTTTTTAAATGTTTTTTTTTATGGTGCCCACGAGAGTGTTGAGGTTGGCGAAGGATTAATTTGGCACATCAGCACCGGTAGAACCCGTGGTTCAACACTTTCATGTGTTCCACACAACAGTACACAAGACTGGCACTTGTCATGACAATGTGTTTCACATATTACACAAGGGTGGCACTTGTGGTACGACACATGCTTGTGTTCCACACAGCAAGAGACAAGGTTGACACCTGTGACCCATCAATGCAGATGTTCCTTCCACGCAAGATTGGCGACTTGTCACATCAGTGACAGAAATCAGTACAAAACTATGCTAATAGGAATGTCAAATGCTTATTTATTTGGTTTAGTGTGACTTGACAACTGCTAAAATAACACATTGTTCAATAAAAATTGAACCTAAGATCAAACACGACACTAGTAGAAAAAACATGCATGAACGTATAAGAACACACACACACACACACACACATCATTAAATTTCAAATTGCTGGGGCCAAGATAAGGAGTAATAAATGGAAACAACACTGACACTAGCTCGAGGGCAGAGTGGGTGGAGCTGTACTTGGTGAACAAGCACTATAGACGCGTTCTGCATAACACTTCAAGAGCAAACACAACAAAATTCAAGAGGTTACATAGTTCCTGCATCTGTTAAGAGGTCTGAGCCAACGAGATAACATAATTTATTTCATGCCCACTCATAAGGGAGGAGCACATACAAACACACACACACACCCACACAAACACTCAACATACACACACACACAAAAAAAATCTTCTTCATCTCGTGTTATCTAAGTTTGTAATGTTCAGCAAATCCTGGTTATATACTAGCTTCTGTTCATGCCGTTAATCATGATGTTAGCGAGAGCAGGTCGCCGCCTCTTCCACATGCCCACTGAGAGAGCGTGGAACTGAATGTATCTAAACCAAGCCTCTGTGCTCGTACTGTCACTCCCCTGCAAATGGAAATACACGTGTGAAAAAAAAATCTGGTCTTGATCACCTATCAAGGGAAGACGCCTTGATGCCGGTAAAATGGCATCAAACTTGACGACTTCTTACCGGCCCTGCCCTCTATGGCCTAGGCTTTTCCCTTGACTATACGAATAATAATAATAATATTAATAAAATAAAAATAGAAACAATATTAATGTTAATAAAAGAGATAATACTAACAATAATAGCGATAATATTAATAACAATAACAGTGATAATAGTAATAATAATTGACACTGGTCTTACCTTGAAGATATACGTGTCCTTGGAGTTGAGATCAGTGAGTTCAAAGCACTCTGTCTCACCCTCACACTCCCATGCCACCACACAGCGACTCAACAACCAAGGTTCGTGCTACTCAACCAAAAAGAAAAAAAGAAAATGTTCGTGTTAATCCCTTATAAAGGCATCTCTTAGAGATCTTGTTGTGCTGTGAATCATTTAATAACAGTTGGAGTCGTAATTATCAAGGCATTTTATTGAAAAGACGTTTCGCCCATGGTGGACGAAACGTCTTCTCAATAAGTACCATAACCTGCATAATGCCATATTTTAGTCATGTATATTTGCATGTTGTTGTCACAAATGTAGAGTTATGCGATCCTTTCTTGATGAGGTTTTGCCCATCCCAGGCGCTGTGTGACGCTTACGTGCTTAGCGCTTCCCAGTGATGACAATTCTGTCACCGACTTTCGTTCATAAATAACAGAGACTGGAGAGGAAACTTTAGACAACTATTTAGTCCGTCCTAGACCAGTTTTGACTTGATAATGTTTCGGGGCGGATCGAAGTTTCCTCTTTTAATAATAATAATAATAATCTATTTCTACAAGTACATAATACAACTTATACAGTCTTAGCTGACATCAGTGACATACATCCTATATAGATAGCCCATTGTTATGAAGAGTATTTCTGTCAAATTAGGTACATTTTGTCCCCAGGATGCGACATACACCAGTCGATTAACACCCAGGCACCTATTTACTACTAGGTGAACAGCGACAGCAGGTATCTTAAGGAAGCACGCCCCCCAATGTTTCCACCCGGACCGGGATCGAACCACGGTCTTTAGTGTGTGAGCTGAGTGCGCTACTAACAGAGCTACGGTTATGTGTGAATTGTTCCACCAACGGCATTGTATCAAAGTACTCCGACTTATATTCTCCATTATCATCATACACTGTTGTTATTTGGTGATATGAAAGAATTTAAATGTGATTTTCGATATACTCACTCTGATGAGAGCAGCTTTGGATACTTTGTGGTCCTTGAAGGCGAGAATTGCTGCGTCTTTTATACTTAGGTTTCGGGGCGTCACTAGACCATCCTCAGGCACTGCGTCCTCAAACACACACGTCGGCTGCATAGTGAAACACCAGTGAAAATAAATATGTGATACCGAAAAGGCCATGGGGGAAAAAAACATGAAACGCAAACACGGGAACACTTCCAATAAAACGTCCCAGTCTTTGAGTTTTATCGTTTTTTCCTCCCCAAGTGAAACACCGGTAAAAGAATTTTGTATATGTTTTATAAAAATCGTGTAAGTGCTTTAAGGGTGTTCTAAGAGCTGTGTTTGAGAGCTAGTTTCAGTTTCAATGAACTAATAGTTTCAAAAAAAATATTTAAAATTTATATTTTCCTTGCAAATTTGTTCCTGTTCTTGTTCTTCTTTTGCCTTTTCATAAAAGCCTATAGTTACCTTGCATTCATACACACTCATACACTCTCGAATTCATTCATACATGTGCCCGTATAAACGATCTCCCACGTACATTCTCCCATGCATACTCATCCATTAATGTGGCTCTATACTCACACTCCAGTACATATATACCCACTCTAATTTCCAATTATCCCTAATGCATTACCTCCACCTTCCCTCCTTCCCTCTCTTTCTTCTCACTCTGACTCCTTTCCTACTACTGACTCTGCTTATACCACTTTTTATCTATTTCACATAGCCCCTTTCCCCATTCGCCTCACCTATGCCTGCATATATCCATTTTTTCCTCACTCACCATCCAATAATAGACATAAATACCAAGTCTCAGTTTTGGAATGCATAAGAAATATTGGACGAAAATAGTTAGCTAAACAATATATTAATACGAAAACAGGCCATTCCTTGTTTATGTCAAACCTAATTAGCCACCCTCTCCGTTCCCTAACTCTGTATAACTCTCAAGGGTTTAGGGCTTTCCCGTGACTTACTGAGCCGAGTGTGATGAGTAGAAGGTGAACTGAAGCCATCTTGAGGGAGCGACCTCGCCTTGTCCAGTTGTTGGAGTCTGGTGCCAGGCAGAAGAGACGACCTTCCCTGACCACTCTTGCCTCCTCTGCGCTCCACTCTAACACTTCCAGTGCCAACTGTTGATATATCAGGTGGGTGAACATTAGGATACATAAACAGAAATACATCATGTGTAAAAAAATTTTGTATTCGTTTTAACACATTGTTTCCCTTAAAGGAAATTCTGTTGGTCCAAGAAGTGGAGCTACCCCTCCCCATCCACGGATCAGACCTGATAACCTCCCATTCCTTAGGTGCTGCATGATGATGATGATGATAATAATAATAATAATGGGGTTATGCACCAAAGTTCACCATTGCTTTAAATAGATATCAGGGAAGGAATTTTTTTTTTTGGCAAGCAAACTATATTAAACTTGCATTACTAGCCATGCCAGTGAGCCGTGGAATGTCCTGCTTTCTTCTTTCAATGAATAGTGTCCTTGTGGACTCCCATTCACTCAAAATATATTCTTTTTCAACATTCATTCAAAGTATATTCTTTTTCAATTCAATTTGCTACCATCATCATAAGAGGAATTCACAAATAACTAACTCATGGGAACTTTTCGGTCCGTCCTGGACCTCTGTCAAGTCATGACATAGTATGTCAAGTTATGGCTTGGCAATGGTCCAGGAGGGACCGAAACCTCGTCATAAATTTCCTCTTAAATGTTTATTTTTATGTATGTGTGAATTGTTACAGACACGGAATTGTGACATTATTTTTTATTCTTGATAACAGGAAGAAAAATGTTGACTTACCTTCCTGAGCTTGAGGTTGGTTGAGAAGTCGTGAGGTTGTGATGAGCGCTTCAGAGGAGCTCCGCTGCCAACGCTCATAGAGATCCTTCTCCACAATTTGGTAGGACTCATATCTTTCGTTTCCTACGGAAAACAATAAGTGAAAATAAATAATTTAAAGGACGATTACGTAATCTGTCAATGAAGCAAATTATTATCTGATAACAGATCTTTTCTTTATCTCTTGAGGGCGACATAGAGGGGGCATCTACAGTCATCCCTACAAGAATGGATCTAAATCTGTTTATTTCAAATTCTCCAGACATTCTGACTCCTATAGGTTTAGCAGTACTGATGAATATATAATAATATAATAATAATACTTCTGCAAAAAATCCTAAATAATTATTTTTGTATTGTGATTTTTTTTACTATTTTTTTTCAGTCTTCATTTTTGATCATTTAGTGTTCCGAAAGCCTTGTACAGCGCCTGGGTATCTCTTATTGAGAGACATTTCGCTCACCAGGGACTTGTGTAAGAGTAACCAAAAAAGCTAACGTAGTGGTGCGATGAAGTGGTAGTGAGTAGTGGTGATATAAGTGGTGAGGACTTCATAGCCCTCAAATTACGTGTCCACTACCCAGCCACGCCCACACTTATATGACAACTACACTTCATCGTCACGCTACTTCCGCTTCTTTGATTTCCCTCTATATGTATAAGAACAGACTGAAACGTCTTCTATACTTTCGTTTCGAACGTGTTGGGTTGTTTGTAAATTGTTCCAACCACGATGCTGTGATCTTTATTCCCCACTACTAATTATACTCTCAAGATGACATACTTCTACACGTAATCACATTGCTTTGTTTTTGTTGGGTTTCTGATCATTCTGGTAGAGTAATAAACCTGTAGATACTTCTGATGCTTCCACGGTCCAGGACCAGTTCTCGCTAAGACGTTCCCTACTCATACTATTTTCCGAAGTCCAAGACCTTTTGTCACAGAGATGTACCCTCTTTAAACTATTTACTGCAGTCCAGAACCATCTCTCGCACAGATGTTCCCCACTTCAGAATACTTTCCACAGACCAGCAGCATCTCCCGCAGAGATGTACCCTAATCAAGCTATTTTTCGCAATCCAGAACCATCTCTCACACAAATATACCCCCATTCAGTGTTCCGATCTCGTCTCGAGTAGTCTACTCACATTGTTCATGTGTTGCAAATGCAGTTCAATCTTCTCCTTGGCACGCCGACACTCCTCTCTCGAAGGATGAGTAGGTGGCGTCGCCTTGTACAGTCTGGCCAGCAGCAGCGGGTATTTAGTCACCCTTTGAACTGGAACCTGAAAATATACGGGTATATTTATATATGTCAAGATTTAAGAAAGGGAGAGAGAAGAGGAGTTATTTACTGACACTTTAAGATGGTGCCTCGAGGCTGGTGGAGAGCTCTTGACCCGAGGAATTGGAGCTACTCTCCAATTAATCGGATAAAGGGGGATTATTTCCCATTCTCCAGGCACAGGATCATCCTTGCGGGTTTACAGCTTTCGGGTGAATATAGTGATGATGATGATAACGATGATAATTAAAAATACTATTATTAAAAATATAAGTACTAATAACAAAATAAGAATAACACTACTACTACTACTACTACTATTAAGAATAATATTGGATAGACAACAACATTTACATACTGCTTGCTAGGATTTACCATCAAGAAGGAATGTAGATTCATGCGTCGCAGTAAAGTGTTTTCCATCTGTGATACCTTGAGGAATATTCTCAGCAGCTCCTTCTCTTTCTCCAGTGTCTGTAGCAATATTGAAGCTGAACCCTGTTGACAATGACACACTCAAAATTTATGTCTGTCAAAAGTAGAATACACACACACACACACACACACACACACACACACACACACACACACACACACACACACAATACGAGAAGATATGATATGTCATGCATATTGTGATATCAGTAAACAGATATCACAAAAACAACCACTGTAAAATTAATAGTGAACTTCCAAACACATTCATGATTTCTCACATTATCCACATTATCAAGGAACTGTAAAAATAATAGAACAGCTGAAGGCTTATAATTCAGAGATGACACCTCATAGTCAACATCCGACACCTCACCCGTTCCTTTTAGATGATGCAGGTGAGATGGTCAAGGACTTATCGAACATAGCTTAAGTTCTTCCAAAAAATTTATTAATTATAAATGAATCTAATTTGTATAATCCTAAACCAATATTCATATTAAAATCAAAACAATTTTTTATGAAGCTTGATTCAATTTTTATTTCTCTCAACCATAGACCTACTTGATACAACTTTCTCGGCTTTTTAAAATCAATAGCATAGTTATAATCTCTCTCATGTATTAACAGAGCATGAGACTCTTGTTCAGTTCTAATGCTATATTTATGTTGTTGTAATCTTAGTTGAAGGCATTTTCCGGTTGGACCATAATAAACTTACATTTTTTTACAAGGAATCTTGTAGCCACAGCCATCAGCTTTTTGGGGGGAATTTTTAATCAGAAGTGTTTTTAATGTATTAAAATTTTTAAATGCAACTTTGATTTTAAAATTCTTAAGTAGAAAAGGTATATCAAGAAAATTTTCATGGTTAGGAAGCAACAACATATTCTTGATTGAATATGATTGTTTGTCCTTTTTTGAATTGTAAAAAGTATTTCTAGCAATTTTAAAGGCTTTATCAGTTGTTTTGGGTATTTTAGATCATTAGCTATTTCATAAATCTTCAAGATTTCTTTATCTATGAAGTCTGGGTTGCAATTACTCAAAGCTCTCTAAAACATGGATGAAAATACAGAAAGTTTAACTCCATCATTATATGAAGAATAATAGTGCATGTAAGAACAGTTATTTATTGGTTTTCTGTATATTTTGAATTTAAAATTATGGTTCCCCTTAATAATTAATACATCTAGAAAATAATTAATACATCTAGAAAATAATTAATACATCTAGAAAATAATTAATACATCTAGAAAATAATTAATATATCTAGAAAATAATTAATACATCTAGAAAATAATTAATACAACTAGAAAAAGCAACGAGTTATTTTGTTCAAATTAAACAGTAAAATTTATGGAATGAACTACACTATTTAATTCAAGAAGAAAATGGTTTACATCAATATTCTTAGGCAATAGACACAAAAAGTCAACATATCTGTACCACTTAGCTCTACTGGAAAGGATTTTGTTAAACAGTCTTGTTTCGAAATATTCCATGTACAAATTGCTAAGGATAGGTGAGAGTTAATTTCCATTGCCAAAATATATATATATATATATATATATATATATATATATATATATATATATATATATATATATATATTGCCGATAGGTATGTAATTAAATATAAATTAGTCTCTATATATATATATTTATATTTATATATATACCACTATATATATCACCATATAATTTACTAATATAAATATATTTAGATACTAACATATAATATACAAACAATAATATTCTACAAATCCTTTTCCCTTTTATTACCTTCTAACCTCCATTACCTATCCAACTATATATATACATATATATATCCATCCTCCATCCCTTTACCTTTCCTCCCTCCCAACCTCCCTTCCCTTTTCCCCGTCCTGTTTGTAGCCTCTGGGGTCCTCCCCTCTGGCATTACGGATTGTCTGGAGATGACGAGTGCATCTCCAGAGGCTGACTGTCGGTTCTGGGAGGTGACTGCCGAAGGACGTATGCTTTGTGGCGGATTTCCAACCACCCTCTCTTTTGTCCACCGAGGTGGCTAGGTAGATGTGAGGTTGCTATCCCCGAGCGCTGGTGTACTGGCGTGAAGGGTAGGGTATGGCACAGGTTCAACGCTGCATCTGCACTACTTGGGGGCTCGAGGTCCTCTTGGATGGGGGAAACACTTACAGCCCTTTCATGATTTCTAGGGACTGTCCCTCCGTTGTCCCTCTTTTTTTCCTTTTTTTTCTTTTCTTTTTTTTCCTTTAAAAAATAATAAGAAGAAAGAAGTACCACTATCATGGAGTCTTCGTTTTGTGATAACCTTTCCACCAGGTCAGAACCGCATCCTGTTCTGACCTGGCTTCATTATTGGACCATTCTCTACTCTTCCCATACCCCTCTACCTTCTGCTGGTGACACTTTGTCACCTGCTCCAGATGCTGGAGCTCCGCCCATTTAGGCTAGTGCCTCTGGCTCTTCCACACCTTTAACTATGTGTCCGGCTTCCCCGAATACGGTGTGACGATTTTCAGATCAGCCCTCTGGATAATAGTTTTGGTAATCCCGCACCTCCTCTAATTTCCAAACTACGAATTCTCTGCATTATATTCACACCACACATTGACCTCAGACATGACATCTCCACTGCCTCCAGTCTTCTCCTTGTTGCAACATTCACCTTCCATGTTTCACACCAATATAAGAACATTGGTATAACTATACTCTCGAACATTCCCCTCTTTGCTTCCATGGACAAAGTTATTTGTTTCCACAGACTCCTAAGTGCACCACTCGCCTTTTTCCCCTCATCAGTTCTATGAGTCACCTCATCTTTTATAGACCCATCTGCTGACACGTCCACTCTAAATATCTGAATACATTCACCTCCTCCATACTCTCTCTCTTATCTGATATCCAGTCTTTCGTCACCTATATTTTTATCCTCATCACTTTACTCTTTCCTATATACACTTTTAATTTTCTTCTTTTACATACCCTACCAAACTCATCCAGCAACCTCGGCAATTTCTCTTCAGAATCTTCTAAAAGCACAGTGTCATCAGCAAAGAACAACTGTGACAACTCCCACGTTGTGTTAGATTCTTTATCTTTTAACTCCACACCTCTTGCCAACACCCGAGCATTCACTTCTCTTACATCCCCATCTATAAATATATTGAACAACCATGATGACATCACACATCCTTGTCTAAGGTCTACTTTTACTGGGAAATAATCTTCCTCTCTCCTACATACTCTAACCTGAGCCTCACTATCCTCGTAAAAACTCTTCACTACTTTCAGTAACCTACCTCCTATTCCATTCATTTGCAACATCTCCCACATTGTGTCCCTATCCACCCTGTCATACGCCTTTTCTAAATCCATAAATGCCACAAAAACATCTTTACCCTTATCTGAATACTGTTCATCTATATGTTTCACTGTAAACACTTGGTCTACACACCCCCTACCTTTCATAAAGCCTCCTTGTTCATCTGCTATCCTATTCAACGTCTTGCTCTTAATTCTTTCAATAATAATTCTACCATAACACATATACACAATTTGTTCACGCATTCATTTTTTTTTTTAAGAAATCAAAATTCTTTTACATATGTCATACAATAATTACACCTGTCTCACAAAATATAAACACCTAGCTCATACAATGTACACACCTGTCTCACACAGTAGTTCTCAAAGGCATGGAGCATGGGCGCAGCATGAAGGAAGAGCTTAGCCACGTTGACGGTGAGAAGGTCTTCGTCTCCCTGATCCAGGGCGATCTCCAGGGCGTCACGCAGCTGTAGAGAGAAGCTGCGGTTGTGTTCCACCAGCTCCTCCACGTTCAGGAAGATCCCCTTGAGTTGATCGTGAGTAAGAAGACCGGCAACTAAGATGGGTCTGCAAGAGACGGCACATTTTAGCAACAAGATGTGTCGGTTCAACACTGGACCCAAACATCGCTGTTGTAACCTTCTGCCTCCCTTCAAGTGGGTTTATGCCACTAAATGCTTTTAATCCAAGGAATTGGAGACGTCCTTTGTTGGATTAAATTTGATTACTCCCCACTACCGAGGCACAGTATTGCCCTTTTTGGTTTGGCGCCTCCGTCTGAATAATAATAATAACAAAACTTAAATATTTTTAATTATTATTGTCATAAACTTTAACAGCTGTGAGTTTAGCCATCAAAATAACGATCAGATATAAACATAAACAACACAGGCAAAAATCGCGAACAAGCGATACAAGATACAAAACAACCACGGATGGGGGTTGAATGAATGGTTGTTTTGAATAATCAACATACGAATAAACAGAAGGGCGGGCCAGGGGCTGGGACCGGGGTTCGAACCCCTCATCCACCCTTCTGTTTATTCATTGTCAGTTATTTATTACAACTTAATTTGACTTCATAATCAACACATTGTTAGCACAGAATTACACACTGAGTAGTACCTGTAAAACTCGTCCACCATAACACGCAAGTCTCGTCCGTATTTGATCTCGGTCTCCATAATCTCAGTCAAGATTTCCTTCCTCTCCTGGCGTCGGCGAGAACACCGGCGGCACACCAGAGGTGCGTACACCACGCCACTGTAACCAAACTCACTTGCATTACTGTAACGACCTCATTTCAATTAATAGTGTGTGTGTGTGTGTGTGTGTGTGTGTGTGTGTGTTGTGTGTGTGTGTGTGTGTGTGTGTGTGTGTGTAAATTTAACACTGAAGACAGTATGGGAAGTGATCTTGAGAAGGTGTTAGAATATCTTACATAGAGCTGGGCTTTGCAATGAGCTGAGGTAGGATAACAGCTATTAACCTGTTACATTAATCTGTATAAAAAAAAAACTATAATCACATTACAGCAACATGAGGAATCCATATAATGACAAGACAAAAATAATCATCAAACCTATTAGTAATGTGAGTGTCGACAGGAGCATCACAGTCGTCACAGAGAGGCACATCACCGTCCCTGAAGACCATAGCTGCACCTGCACTTCCTCTCTGTCCACGACGAACTGCCACTGAAGGTTTGCTGGTCTCTGATCCCACGCCCGAGTCTGTTCTCTCAACCTCTCCTGCTGTCAGCCTCTCCTGTGCGTACAGTTCCTTAGTAGGTACCACACAATATGCTATATAGATACAGGTGGGATAATGCAGTAAGCTCTCCTACGAAGCTCCTCCATATGGTGAGATTTTTTTGTAAATGCGACCGAAGAAGTACTTGGAAAACTGAATGGTGGAAAGGCCTGCATAACATGCACTCTTAAATATTGGATGCAGTATTAATAATCGTATTTACAAGAAATCACGCTGTATAGAGAACTTCATGCAAGTAAATTTTATAAGAATAATAATAGTAAGAGAGGGCATTCACTACACACCGTGACGAACCTAATTTAAGCTGTGGAATAATTCAAGGAGTACCTTGATGTTGGCTAATGACTCTTTAGCCAGGAAATTGAAGCCACTCTCCCCTTCACTGGATCAACCCCATTACTTCCTATTACCATAATCTACATGACCCCTACGGGATAAGCACTTCCCCTGCATAATATGTCATATAATCGATAAAATATGAAGCAATCTCTGAAATATTGATTTTTATTTTCGAAATAATACCATTTTTACGGCTAGTATCATTGCCTAAGAAAATACCCTCTTATATATATAATAATTATGACGCTAAGAGGAAAGTGACATTGTTTTAGATAAAAATTACTCCATTTTAGAATGCAAAAACGAAAGTTTCAGATCAAACAATACTGAGACTTACCTTGTTGAAGGACAAATGGTGTCACAAGTGAGTAGCAAGCTACAACACTGAAGCCTTAAATGTAATTAGTGATCCGTAGCCTTACCTTATCTGACCTCAGCAGTCCGCTGTTCTCCGAGGAGTCAGAGTTTGAGCTCATGTTGGAAGATCTGTTGCCTCTGTTTCTTGAGGTGAGGACAGTGAAATGATCCTCAGACGGGTCAACACCCAACTGGTCCTCCTCCTCTTCCTCATCCTCGAGATCCACGTCTACGTCTAGAGGGCCGTCCTCCAGATCCTAAGAACGGCAGGCATGCTACTACTACCGCCAACATTCAACAACTTCACACAAAACAAAATCTCTAAAATGGGAACTCCAGTTAATGCATTATCCTTGCCAAACCTTCAATGACGAGGAGGGGCTTGCCTTGATGCCTAGTGAAAAGCTTTTGTTCAAAGAAATTTAAGTTATCTTCCCCTTCTTAGTATCAAACTCGATTACTTAGCATTGTCAGGAGATTAGAACACTTCAAGTCAAAGCACAAGCCAACAACTGTACCACAGTAACATGAAGATTCTCGTGGTACTGTGATAAAGCTTCTGGCTTGGCTTTTGACTTGCTTCGTTAGTACATAAGTAAGTTTATTTTGGTATAGGTGCACATAAGTACAATTATCATTCATAGTAATATATGTGTAAATTACCTAGAAAAAGTCAGACAAACTCTCGACAGCTCTCGAAGGGCATATTTCAACAATATGAAAATAACTTTGCGTATTCGCAAGAAATAAGATTCCTTACTGTATTAACAACATTAATCAGAGTCCCTTAACAAATAAATAAGCGCAAGCAAAATGAAAAACTGATACTGTAATGTGATAAAGTAGCTTGACTTCACAAAGAGCAAAAACAAAGCATATATAGGAAAATACTCAGTGGTGATTACATGAAGGGAAAAATCTATAGAGGAAAACAGTAAAGCTTTGACATATTTTTCTTCTATTTCAAGAAAAACGAATGAGAACACAGTAGCTACTGATGACTAACCGGAAAATAAACTCCACAACCCCTCTCCTTCAGTGACCACTGAGTCTCCAGTGACCACTGAGTCTCCAGTGACCACTGAGTCTCCAGTGACCACTGAGTCTCCAGTGATCACTGAGTCTAAAATATATTATAACATATTTTCCAATTATTCATTGGAAAATAAGCTATAGTACTTGAAGATAAAGAATAATTTCTCACCTGTAACGTATCATCGTCGTCGTCATCTACAGTGTTGGCTACTCTCCGTCGGGCGTCCTGCAGATATTCAAGGATTTCGTATTTCGATGCTCCTTCAAACATGGACTTTCCTGGCGACGGTGACTTGTGAGGTGTGCTGCTACGTGTAGGACTGCTGCTGTGACCAGTGAAGGTGGATGTGCGCGATGGGGAACGAGAAAGTAACTCCTCATAAATATGATCTGTAATCTGCTCATAAGGATTCTCTTCTCTGGATAGACGGTTTAGAAAAGAGGTTCGACGCACTCGTCCTCCTAATCTCCGTGTGCCGCTCTCTGCTATACTTTCATTTACTTCTGGACTCAAGGAACGGTTTCTGTTGCGTCTTCTTGGAGCTACAGGAGGACTAGAAGTAGATGAAGTATCGGCAGATGCCCCGTTTGTAAAGGCATTCGCAATGGATGGTCGAGCATGGGCCGCACCTCGCCCACGTATCGTCGCTGTGCGAGTCTCCTCATCAGCACCAAACACAGGAAAACATCCTAATGGTGGTAACACTTCCCGAAGGCATTCTGTTGAGCGCGAGATCTCTGAGGAGGGTGCAGGAAGAGCCAGAGAGGGACTAATCTTTTTGGCTTTTCTAAGGGATACAGAGTTGGACTTGAAACTACTGAAGCTTGGACTCTGTGGTGAAGGTAAGTCTTCAGATATATGGTTCATGGCTATATGTTGCGTCTCTTCCAGTTCTGGCGGAAGCGAGGTTGGTAAAGGAGGAGGAGTAGGAGATGGTGGGGGTGAATCCGGGGGTGGACAGAGTGGCAAAGCAGGAGGAGAAGGCAATGGTCGCTGAGATGGTGCTATACATAGTGATGATGGTCTTAAAGTAGTAGTAGGAGGAGGCGGCGGCGGAACACTTGGCCTTGTCGGACTCAGAGTCCGATTTCTGGGTGGGGGTGGAGCCTGTCGGGTGGGTGTGTTCACAGGTGGGATAAAGTTATCAAAGTTTACAGCAGGTAACTCGCTGTTTGAATTAAGACCAAAGTTTATTGTATCGAGGGCATCTGTTGTGCTCACACCAGAAGTCTGATGATCATTCAGACTACGATGGACACTAGACCCTTCGTATTCATCATCTGGAAGAAAAAAATAAAGGGCATAACATTAAAAAATAATTACATACCTCTGAAGTACTAACATAAAAACCAAATTAATTCCTGTTATATGATACTACGAGTCAGTATCTTTCAGTATCCACAAAACAGTTTTAAATTGCTGCAATATTTGATATGCATTTTTTTCAAGTTACAGTGGCCCCTCGGTTTTCGTTAAAAAAAAATTCCAGAATGCTGTTTGAGTGCCGTTACCGAACGAATTTGTTCCATAAGGACAAATGTAAATTAGATTAATTATTTCAGACCCCCAAAAATACCCTTACAAAAGCACTTACGAAAATACACTTACATAATTGTCCGAATTTCTAGGTGAACGAAAACCGAGGGTCCACTGTATATCCAATTATCCATAATACTTTTAATTATTTTTTTCAGTATTTAGATTTTTCAATTTAATCTATACACTGATCTAGATATATAAAACGACAAGAAGACAACCTCTAATTAATAAAATACGTAATACTGAAGTTTGGTATAAGATCAGTTGTACAAATAAAAGAGTACTGATGTCATCCTATTGTTTGGAAGTATATTAACAAAAAGTTAATATATAAATAAATGTGAACTAGAAATAGGATTCAACGTTAGCTGATAAATATTCTATCTGAAGATAACATAGTGAACTACAATAAATACCTCTCCCAGTGTATTCATTCTTCTGGTTCACGCTCCATCCATTCTCTTCACCAAGTTCAACTTTAACATTTTGTTCACTATTTGAGAAAAGACTCTTTTCTTCGTCTTGTTCGTGGCTTCTCTCGTTTCCTAACTCTTCTTGTGAAGAGTGGCTGTCATCCACAGAAACTGTCATTTTGTTGATATCGACATCACATTCACCATTCGTAGCTTGTTCATGGTTAAATTTACCATCACTAAAGTCATCATTCGTATTACTACTAAACATTTCCGAGTTATTTCTTAAATATACATCATGCAAGTCTGCTAGCAAGTTATATTCATTTTTCTGTTTCTCCTTCGCCTTCTCTCGATCTCTCCTGAGGCTTCTGGCTGAAGACACCTTCCGGCCCTTGGACTCCCCAGCATCCTCGATCACCGTCACGTCATGAGACGACCTAAACTGCACCTGCTTCTTCTTCCTTTGGTTTTGTTTGAACTCGGAAAAGGTTGGCAAGTAGAAGTCTGAGTCAGTTTCAGAGCTGGTGTCCACTGAGGGTGGCTTTTTCAAAATAGATTTAACTTTCAAGAGCTCGGAGAGAGTGGGTCGCAAGCCCTCCTGGCGCAGTGGCGAACTGGTTGACGAGGAACTCAAACTAGGGTCGTCTTTTTCATCTTCATCTCCTAGCAAAGCCGACTCATCATCGTCTTCCTGAATCTCATTATTTTGATTATTTCCTTTCAGCCACTCATCCTCATTCTCCTCTTCCTCCACGATTGTATCTCTGGCAGGCAACCAACGTTCACACTGCATGTTGTCAGAGTCATGTAAGGAGTCAGATGAGCCAAGGTTAGGACTAGGAAGCTCATTCTGTGAACGTGGAGGGTCATATGTTGATTCTGAAGAATCAAAGGGTATATCATCTTCCTCAAGCAGTGTATCAGTATCTGACCCTCGAGTCGTGGTTGGTGAGGACATGGGATAATCACTTGTGTCATCCTCAAAACTCACTTCGTTTTCATCTTCACCACTGGAAAATCCAGTGTGTTGTTGGTGAGTCCCGCCAGGGGTGAGGACCAACATACGTTGTCCCGCGATGCGGACAGTGTTACCCCCATGTTGCAACTCACTCGTCTCACGCAACTTTTTCACCTCCAA
The DNA here is from genome assembly GCA_009830355.1 of Cherax destructor. Lineage (NCBI taxonomy): Eukaryota > Metazoa > Arthropoda > Malacostraca > Decapoda > Parastacidae > Cherax > Cherax destructor. The sequence goes on from WNWK01001810.1 coordinate 86,452, forward strand.
TCTGGGACCACTATTGCTGCCCTTCAGTACCTTCACTGTAGAGTTGATGTAGCCATTCATCATGGACTTCTGTACACTGGTTGCTGAAGTTTTGTTGCTGCCAGAGTTATTCGTGCCACCAGAAAAAATGCTTTCATTCATTGAGGAATTCTTACCAACAGACGGAGAATTCATGAAGTTTGATTTTATATTCTTGGAATTGTTATTTTTATTACTAGACGAAGTAATTTTATCATTGGCTGAGGTATGTTTACCGTTTAATATAGAACTTTTGCTATTGACAGAGGAACTTTTATTATCAAATGAAGCAGTCTTGCTACTGATTCTAGAAGCGGACGTTACGCTCTTACTGCTAGGTGAAGTACTTAATGCATTGTCGCTACTCGAAGAACTGTAAGTGTTTCTTGATGGAGAATCATTCCTGTAGTTAGAAAATTTCTTATATTTGTAAGAATGATCATTCAGACTGTAGACATTCTTATTAGAATTAGTAGAATTTGTATGTATTCTAACTTTATTTGTCATATCAATGCCATTTTCAACCTTTGGAGTTTGTATCACAGCCACAGACTGAGGTTGGAAATCACCAATGGTTATCACATTAACCTGTCCTTCCTGGACAACATCTCTAGTAGCTGGAGAAGAATGTGCATCCCAACCATCGTAAGAGACGTCGACAGCGTTGTCACTGAGCTCGTCAGTGTCAGAACCTGTGCGTGTCTCTGCCTGGCGGCTCTGGGAGATCAAGTGGTAAGCCGTGGGGCTCTCAATAAGTATGGAGCTACGTTTTTCACCTGTTTCAGTTGCTAAATTATTTTCTTTGGCACTTCTTGAAGATGTGGCTGGTGTGGGAACATTAGGAGTGGAGGGAAAGGTACGAGGGACGGAGGGAGGTTGCGGAGCTGGTCGTAAAGGTTCTTGCGTGTCACGAGTGATGGTCGCTGAACTGTCGCTACTTTTCACACTTTTCATGCTACGAACACTACGAACTGTCTCTGGCGTTGGCGGAGGCGACTCCTCGTCGTCGCTGACTGGACGAACAGGCGAATGAGCGCTAGGACGAGATCGCACTTCGTATCTCTCGTAAACTCTCTCCTCCAGCACCTGCCAGCCCCAGGGCTGCTGTGCCGCAGAGGGTGCGGGCTGCGGTGGGACCTGGTACATACTGGCTGGGATAGCTGGCCGCACCTTAGCAGCCACACCGGCGGTCGCATGCCGCATGCTCGCCACCTTTCTGCCGCATCTTTTACACTTTTTCTTTTTGCGTCCTTTTGTGTTGATCATCTGGTCGGGACAAACACAGACATTGGTGTAGAGCTGGACTGGCACGACTCGTGGAGCATCATACACGGGGTCGAGAGTCACGTAGTGGTCCCACGCTGTGCTCTTCTCTGTGGTGTGCAACGCCACCGGCGGCGCTGCTGTGAAACTTGGCAGCGGAGGGCGAACGGGGGCGCGGCGCCCCACTACAGAGCCAAACCAGTCAGTGTAGCGCACAGTGGATGACATGGTGGACCTGGTGCCGGCGGAGATGGTGCCAGCCGACGTGGCATGCTTAACGTAACCATTAGTAGGATACCCATTAGCGGGATACCCATTAGCGGGATATCCATTAACAGGATACCCATTAGCCGGGTACCCATGGCCAGGATAACCCTTTTGGAGGTTGTTGGAGGGAGGTACAGGTGCAGGGGAGATGCTCTTCACCACCGTCATAGCTTGATACGAGGCTCGACCCACTGTACCGTTGTAGGCGCCGTACTTTTGCCGGTACTCCGCCATGTAGTTGTGGGTGGGCGGTGCGGCGGGCATGGCAGTGGGGGGCGTGAGGGCACCGGGTACCGCAGACAGGTGGCGCTCCTTCGTGCGGGAACGGAACTTGAGGAGGTCACCCCAGGAGCGTCTTGCCTTGGCTGGGGTCACACTTCCCCCGTACTCCTGAAACACAGTGAAGAAGAAGAATGTAAAACACGGTTCCGAGGCCGGTGAAGGGCTCTCGATCCAAGGAGCTGGAGCTACCCTTCCTTTCCCTAGATCGAATCTGACTGGTGGAAAATGAAAGACACGTGTGCAACGACTGGGTATTTTGACTACCGAAACGTATCGCCTGCTGAGCGGGCTTATTCAGTCGAATACGAAAGTGACTTATATACTGGAGACAGTGGAAGGAGTGGTGAGGTAATTTTAAGTTGTTCAGTCTCTCAGCCTTGGTATAAAGTGTTAGTTCCCTGAGTCTTTATATAAGGTGTTGAGTCTTTAGCCTGTACAGATACCCAAGTGTTGCACATGTCATCTTATTTATCAATCTGTCAGTATTTATATCATTAATATAATGTTCGAATCTTGTTGCCTCCAATTCCTCTCGCAAAAATCCCTTAAAAATTTAGTGTTCTCCCGTGAATACATTAACACAAATAATAGGGAATTTACAAAGGTTAACTAAAATAATGATAAGCAGATTTAAACAACTTAAATTGAGTTAATGTAACCTCAAAAATGTAGCATCAAACACTGGGCAATAACTCAACGATAATAAAAATAAGGATGGAGGGATAAAAATAATAATGCATATTTCGACCTCGTACTGAAGCCATCTTCAACAGGATACTCATTTTCCCATAACGTTAGGCCAACCAATTTAGAGCTATAATTAAAAGTCATCTCATCTCCCAAACTTAACAATACCAGCACTGTCCAATGTCTGAAATCATTTAACCAGTTTGGAACTATATACAAGAAATCTCGATTAACTTACGACCACTATATCATTCTAAAATATTAATGCACACTTAAAATTGTTTAAGGTAATGCTAGTTAGTGAGTCTCCGGATTTTACACAGTGTGTGTGTCGCCAAGCTGGGGTAGGCCAGCGTGGGATGTACTGCTGAGCTAGTCATCTGAGACCTGTGTCAGGAGATTGCAATGTTTCCTGAAGAAGGAACCGATACTACCATTCATTCTTAGTTATATTTTTTATGTGCATTTTATTAGTTATATTTTATTGATTTGTGTGGGGATTCATAGAAGTAGGGCTGGGGACGTGGTTCCTGAAGCATCACCATCACCACCCCCTTCACCACCACCATCACCACCACCCATCTCCACTACTACCACCACCACTTCCACCACCACTTCCACCACCACCATCACTACCACCACTTCCACCACCACCATCACTACCACCACTACCACCACCACCACCATCACTACCACCATTACCACCACCACCACCATCACTACCACCACTACCACCACCATCTCTACTACCACCACCACTATCACCACCATCACCACTACCACCACCATCACCACCACCATCACCACCACCATCACCTCCACCTCCACTGCCACCTCTACCACCACCACCACCATCACCACCACCATCACCACCACCATCACCTCCACCTCCACCGCCACCTCTACCACCACCACCATCACCACTACAACCAAAATCACCACCACCACCACCACTTCTCTGAATCTACGCTAGGGTCCTCACTGTAAGATCGAAACATACAGTACTCATCTTCTGTCAAAAAAAATCTCTGCGGGTTCGTTTGTGCCATAAATTCATTAATATAACACATAGAGTACTAATATGTACTAGCGAGTACTAATGTGTACTCACTCTGGGCGGCACGTTTGCGTGGGCCGCCGGGTGTTCGTAGTAGGCACGAATGGACTCCATCCTCACCCGACATCACGCATCACACCAGCCTGCAATAGGTGTAAAATTAATGATGTTGCAGGGCAACACACACACACTTTAAACACACAAATTCTCAAAGAATAAAAAGGCAAAAATGCCGTGACTGGAACAGTACACAACCCGCACATAGGTCCAAGTCAGAGCGAAACGTCGTCATACATTTCATTTTTTATATGAGGGGTTTATTTGTTTACACAAACACACATTTTCATCGCTGCAGAGCAAGAAACACAATGATGGTTAACTTCTTGACATAATGGAACGAAAAAGAGATATTCTCTTAGTCAAATTTTACAGCTATGATGTACAGAATGCAGTCTGACACACTAGAATGTGCCAGTCTGTGGACCGTGGACACTTAGGTACAGTTCAAGACAGTCTAGTGAACCGTGTCTCAAAATACACTAATAGCAATGAACGACTGTCAGTGGTAAAAACAAGATAGTTTACGGAGGAGGAGAGCTGAGCTTGTAATATACAAGGAGCACGGTTCGATTCCCCGTCCAGTATTTTGGTTTGTGTATTATGTTTATCCCTCCTCTATAGATGTCCAGATCCGCGAATAAATGTTTTTCCCCGCTGGTGAAAGATGGTTTAGGAGAGCTGTGTGCAGACTGGTGCTGGACTTTCCTGCAGACAAGGGCTTTACGCAGGTGGTAAAGACACGGTTCCTTCCTGCAGACGGAAGCGTTGCCAACCAACAAAGGCGCCTTTCGCTCCACTACGCATGCTCCTCCTTGCGTTTCTCAAACACCGTTATACCTGAGTGTTTCTCTTTGCTCGAGCTGTGAATGGTTTTCAATTTCGATGGCACATTTATTATTATTATTATTATTATTATTATTAAAACAACAGTAATAATAATAATTATAATTGAAGTAATAAAACCATAATGTACAATAATATTGGCTCACATGTCGTGCCGAATAGGTAACACTTGCGATTTTGGCTTAAATAGCAACGTTCTTCTTGCCGAATAAGGCAAGCGAAAATTTGTGTATGCAATAATTTCGCAAAAAATCATTCTGAACCTAACGAAAAATAATATATTTTATTGTGTTTGTTTAATATTAAATTATTGTAAACTTATCTAAAATATATTTAGTTGGATTAGGTTAAATTAAATTCCGTTTGTTATAATAAGGTTAGGTAAGTTTTCTAAGGTTCTTTTGGTACAAAATTATTAATTTTTACATTAACATCAATAAAAAAAATATATCTTTAAACGTATAAAAGAAAATTTTAGAAAGGACATAATTTTAAATGAGTTCTTGCTAATTGACCAGTTTTAATTATTTGGTACGACATTAAATATATATATATATATATATATATATATATATATATATATATATATATATATATATATATATATATATATATATATATATATATATATATATATATATTTTGCTTGAGGTGAAGTAGTGGAATGTGTGAGTAACGGGGGTAAGCGAGAAGCAGTCTTTCCCAGAGGCACTTGTGGGGAGGTAATAAGGTAGGGAGAGGGAGGGGAAAGAAAGGGGTTGCTGGGGGGTGGAATAAGCAGAGAAGTGATGGAGAGAGAGAGACAGGGTGTGAGGGGACAGAGTAGGAAAATAAGCGAGGAGGAAATGAGAATCTCACGTAGAAACGGGTGAAAAAACAACAACAATGAAGATGGAGGCGGTGTCCTTGACCGCACAGTACAACAGTCCTGGTGACGTCTCACGATTTCTTGCGACATGAATTGCGGTGGCCCCGTTCAAGGTGCGCGTGTCGGGGCTGGGGAAGGTCCCTTGATCCATGGAATCGAAGCTACGAATTTAGCTCTTTTCACTGACAAGGTGCTGGTGGATCGTTATTCCAGGGTCTCGGTCAGCATTATTAATTACGGATGTAATTAGGAAGACTGACAATTTACGAAGAGCTAAATTCATCTGAGTCTTTCAGTGTAAGGTGTATTTGAAGCTCAATTACCTTGTCCGCATTTTAGCTTGCTCGAAGTTATTGTTTGAACCATGACCCCAAAACTATCATAACCTATCTACCTGGAGTCTACCTGGAGAGTATTTCGGGGATCAACGCCCCCGCGGCCCAGTCCATGACCAGGTCTCCAGGTGGATCAGGGCTTGATCAACTAGGCTATTACTGCTGGCCTCACGAAGTCCAACGTACGTACAGCCTGGCTGATCCGGCACTGACTTTAGGTATCTGTCCAGCTCCCTCTTGAAGACAGCCAGGGGACTATTGGTAATTTTCCTTATGGCTGTTGAACAGTCTTGGGCCCCTTGAGCACATTTATTTAATTAAGTATTCCTTGCAAAAAAAATTATATACTAGCTGTTCCAGATTTTTTTTCCCATTCCTCGGTTCTCGTCCCATGTGATGACTCGAGAATACCTTTTTTTGGACAGACTTAAACTTTTACTAACTTCGTATCTTCGTAAAACAAAGGTCGGCTCCCTGTTTGTCAATTTAAGTAAAAAAAAATCTGGGGAAATATATTTATTCTTCTGGAGCATAAACGAACTGGCGCATCTACACCAGATTCATTCCAAATAATGTCTAGGTAATCTCGACTCTACGATCTTTAATTCCTAAAATAACTCCAGTCTGGAACATGCTCAAAAAGTGAATAAACATTAAGAAAATAAAGTCAGTTGACCAAATTAAATTTCTGGCACACTGATGGCTCCAATCTTAGCCTATTCCTTATATGTATTTTACATAACAATGAAGATTTAGCAAAGATATTACTATGGGAGGCTTAGAAAGCAGCTGAGATGAGTAACAGCTCTTAGTTTGTAAATGATGTTGGAAATTATTAGCCCAACCTTGCCATTCTTTCTTTCCCCCTCCAATACTCTCCCTTCTTACAAGCCTCCATCCCTCCTCCCTGCACCACTCTTCCCCTCACTCGACCTTTCACCCTTCAGCGCCGTAATCAATTCCCTAATTACATCCTGAGAAACGGCCTCAATGCACGCCCGACTGTCATCCAGACCAAGCTAAGCACTGAACATGAGGATGCAGGGGCGAGTGTGTCTTCCTCTGCGTAAGGCACTCCAGGTATGCGTGGAGTCCATCAACCTTTGGTGGACGTCATGTAGGGAGGGCAGAAGGTGAGGGAGTATATTCACAAACGAGCCTTTGCGTAGTGCATACATATATATATATATATATATATATATATATATATATATATATATATATATATATATATATATATATATATATATATATAAAATATATATATATATATATATATATATATATATATATGTCGTGCCGAATAGGTAAAATTGGTCAATTAGCAAGAACTCCATAGAAAACTTACCTAACCTTATTATAACAAGCGCAATTTAATTTAGCCTAATCAAACTAAATATATTTTAGATAAGTTCACAATAATTTAATTAGAAACAAACACAATGAAATATATTTTTTTCGTTAGGTTCAGAATGATTTTTGCAAAATTATTGCATGCACGACTAATATATATATATATATATATATATATATATATATATATATATATATATATATATATATATATATATATATGCAGAGACAACTCTAACAAGATACTTTGCAAACCAGCCACACACACACTGTGAACAATGAAAGATTCCAGAGGCCACGAACTGTGACCCAACTGTCTTTTTTTATATATTTTACAGAATCATTTGCTGTCATCTCAACCTGTTCCCTTCTATCACCAATGAGCTAAAAAACAGAATAAAAGTTCTTAAAATTGTAGTCTTGTAGTCTTCTTGGAAATTCGGAAAGGGACATGGTGTGAAATATGTAGGCAGCCAGATTCACGCTATCACGAAATGCATTTCAATATGGCAAAACATCTGCCTATGGATCTACCTATAAATAATCTGCCTATGGATTACTAATTGTAAATATAAGCTCATCCATAGCACAGCAATTTCACCATTGGTAGGGCGATTTAAATAAGGAAGTGTGGAAAAGAGATTTCATGCACCGTTTTAAGAGTAGGTATGATATGGCCCATGAGGCTAGGAATAAACTGTAACTGCAGCTAAGTGAGTGTAACTAGGTGAGCACAACTAGACGAGCCCGTTTGCACCAGATGAGTGCAACAAGGTGAGTAAAACTGGACCCACTCACCAAGTAAGACCAGGAGCGAGCTACTAGTGGACAAACAGGCCCCGGAAGAGGTCATTCAAGGCTTGACCCGCTGACCTACCACCAGACACCAGCGCTGCCACGGCGCAGAGGTGTGTCACAGTTGTGCAGCAGCTTCTGTGCAGCAGCTTCTGTGCACCCACCAGCACCATTACCTGTGCCACAAATACGACCAAGACCACCATCTCCACTGCCACCATTTCCACCAATAGTATCAATACCATCATCTCTGTTGCCATTACAACCACTGTCACCAATAACGTACCCAGCATTAACGAACAAAACACAGCAGATACAAACAACACACACAACATTCATAAACAACACATCCAACATTCACAACACAAAAAAAAAATAATTATGCGAGAAGCTCTGTAATTTGGAAAACACAATAAGAGAAATGCAGAATAGGTCGGGGAAATGATAGGGTGGATTACGAGAATCTTTCAAAACAAAAGAAACTACGCCATTGATGGTACTTTGCACACCGCTTGTGCTCTCGCGGCATGAATATTATTTCGATCTCACAGCGCCTTTCAAGGCAGGAGATATCTGAGCTAAGGTGCAGAGATCTGCTGCCACCACAGTACGGACTACATTCACTGGGAAGCATTAAGCAACATTCACACACAACACACACACACAAAACATTCTCAAGCAACACACACACACACACACAAACACACACACACACACAACATTACAAGAAACACACACACAACATTCACAAGCAACACACACAACAATTCACAAGCAACACACACACACACAAACACACATACAACATTCACAAGCAACACACTATGTAATGCCTAATATAGGGTAAAGCAGTGAAAGTGTTATACTAGACCCAACATTCACAAACTGGAAACACTCACAAAAAAAAAACTGAACTGTGAGGATAGATGACACATGAACCCGAGTTAAAGTTAGCCAGTGTTATGGGAAACACATTAACCAGCGTTCGTTCTACGACTGTCTTGCCACAAGAGCGCGGACATCATAAATCAACAGAAAACTCATTTCTATAGAATATTTACATACACCATCTCTCAGTCCACAGCAGGATTCGAACCTGCAAACTTGGCATCACAGTACACGGTTGTTTATCCGCACAGCCAGACTCCAGAAGTTCGCCCGTTTGCGAATTGTTAAGCAATAATATATATATATATATGTCGTGCCGATTAGGTAAAACTGGTCAATTAGCAAGAACTCATCTAAAATTAAGTCCTTTCTAAAATTTTCTCTTATACGTTTAAAGATATATTTTTTTCATTTATGTTAAAGTAAGAATTTATAATTTTGTACCAAGAGAAACTTTGAAAACCTACCTAACCTTATTACAACAAGCGCAATTTAATTTAGCCTAACCCAACTAAATATATTTTAGATAAGTTAACATTAATTTAATAATAAACAAACACAATGAAATATATTTTTTTCGTTATGTTCAGAATGATTTTGGCGAAATTATTGCATACACAAATTTTCACTTGTCTTATATGGCAAGGTGAGCGTTGGTATTTAAGCCAAAATCGCAAGTTTTACCTAATCGGCACGACATATATATGTGTGTGTGTGTATGTGTGTGTATGTATGTATATTATTGTAACCACGAACGAGTGGTATTGATCAATAACAACACTGCACTAGCCAGGGTTCGAACCCATGTTGTACTGGCCCGTCATTGTGAGCGAGAACCACATGACACCTTAAACCACAGGACCATCCAATCCTACAAGAACCAAGCACCCAGCAGACGCTAGGTGTTACACTACCGTATGTCCTCGGACCAAGAGTAACACCTAGCGTCTGCTGGGTGCTTGGTTCTTGTAGGATTGGGTAGTCCTGTGGGTTCGAACCCTGGCTATTGAAGTGTTATATATACTATATAAATATGAAAAATCTCGACATTTCGCAATGTCTTCACATTTTTTTCTACCGATTTTCAAGCATTTTAAAGACGCATCGCTTTTTCCACGTAGCATGTTTTTTTTTTTTTTTTAACTGTTCCTTTTAGTAAAATCTGAGGTGATGATACCCTGATAAATGAGACACTCGTCCAACATTTGGGTATCTTTATTCCGGAAACGTTTGGCCAGCCAGTGACTTCTTCAGTCCAGTGGACTGAACACAACGACTCCAGGCTGAGGGACTGATTACCTCAAACTCCTCCTCATCTTCCACCTTTCTCTGCATTAGACTAAGAAGCCACTGCGTGGCGAAACGTTTCCGGAATAAAGATACCCAAATGTTGCACGAGTGTCTCATTTATCCCGTTTATTCACGTGATGATAAACTCTTTAATTCCCTTTTCCCATCTGAATAAAAGCCTACATTGCTGAAAGTAATGCAAATGAGGAAAGAAAAATTAGAATGGAATTATCAGCAGCAGAACGTGGAATAACACGAAGGAGAGAAAGAGAAGGAGTAAAGGGGACTAGAAGGAACCAGAGAATGAGGAAGAGTAGGAAGAAGAGGGGAATGAGACTTCTATTGTTGAATTCAGAAAACGTAAACACTGAGAAGAGGAGAAACGGAGAAAAGAAGATGGAACACAACTGAGACGAGTAGGCAAAAGAATAGGGAGGAGGAGGAGGGAATACAGTAAGGAGAGAATACTCAAAGACACTTAATACAAGAATGAGAATACAATACTCCTTCAGTGTGAAGATAATGAAAATGAAGGGATTTCTCTTCTCCAAGGTGAGCAGTGAGAGCGACACAGCCACCACCAGTGCTCATCAAGGTAAACAGTGAGAGGAACACAGCCACCAACAACAGTGCTCAACGGTGATAACATCACATTGCTTCACACAGCTTGGGTGATGCTCCTTGCTCCTCCTCACTCTCTTGTCATCGTCGCTGTTTGCTGATGACACTGTGCAACTGGCAAATTCGGAAGACAGGTTGGAGAAGTCGGAAAAGGATTCACAAATAACCCACACTCTGAAGCTGAAGCTTAAGGCGAGATTTCGCTTCGTCTTGAACGTTAGCGGTCCTGGATGGACCGAAACGTCTGCCAAAGTTTCCTTTGTAAATTGTAAAGTTAATCATAAAGTGTTCCAGCCACGGTATTGTGACTTTTGTTCGTCTTGGTGGAAGAGTTTGGAAGAGCGTGCAGATGAAGGAAGTTGAAAACGAACAAGAGGGATGAGAGTATTTAGTAGTCCAGCGAAAGAAAGACTGAATGAAGGTTAGCCCACTGGAATAGATACAAAATACGATCACTTTAAGACATTTCGCTTCTGTCCTTGGTTACTATAAAGTTGGAATGATCAAGGTCTAGGGAACGAAACGAGTCCATTAAATATATAAAGAAATCTTACTTCTTTATCTTCTTGGCATCACATAACTTCATATCATCATCAAAGGTCAGACTGCAAGGAAAAATTATTGCAAACAGTGAACGTGTTTACATACTTGGGAGTGACTGTATCAACAGAAGGAACCATACGATATATGACCCATACGGTTTTAACCCATGTATTTCTAATATATTAATAATAATAGTAATACTAATAATAATAATACATTTTTCATGGAACCAAAGAGGGAAATGTATGAGTGTGTAGTGATACCAACCGTCTTATATGGGTGTGAAGCGTGGGTGGTGAATGTTGCAACAAGGAGAAGGCTGGAGGCAGTGGAGATGTGTCTGAGGGTAATGTACGGTGTGAATATAATGCAGAGAATCCGTAGCTTGGAGATTGGGAGTTGCTGAAGAGGGGTTGTTGAGGTGGTTAGGACATTTAGAGAGGATGTAACAAAATAGAATGACTCGGAGGGCGTATAAATCTGTAATGGAAGGAAGGCAGGGTAGGGATCGTCCTAGGATAGGTTGGAGGGAGGGGGTAAAGTATGTTTTGTGTACGAGGGGCTTGTACTTCCAGCAGGCATACGTGAGCGTGATAGGAACGAGTGGAGTCAAATGATTATTATGGCTTGACGTGCTGTTGGAGTGTGAGCAAAGTAAACATTTATGAAGGGACTCAGGAAAACGGCTAGCCGGACTTGAGTCCTGGAGGTGGGAGGTACATTGCCTGTTTTCCGAAGGAGGGATGTTGATATGCCGCAGTTTTATAACTGTAGTGTAGGCGAGCCTCTAGCAAGACAGTGATGGAGTGAATAATGATGAAAGTGTTTCTTTTTTTTCGGGTCACACTGCCTTGGTGGGAAGAGGCCGATGAATTAATAATAATAATAATAATAATAATAATAATAATAATAATAATAATAATAATAAATAAAGTGAACCACACAATTGATTAGGAGAAAAAAGTAGCAGGAATGTTGAGCAATTTGTGGAAAGACAGAAGTTTGCTAACGAAAAAAAAAAAAGGAGTCAAGCAACAGTTTTGGAGAGGCTTTTTGTATGGGTGTGAAGCAGTCTTCCATTAATCCAGGAAGCAGGATGTGAATACAATGGAAATGTCGTGTCTGAGCTCGGTATGTAGTGTAAACATTACAGTGAAAATAAGGAATAAAGAAATTAAAAGACGGTGTTGTGGTATGAAAGATACAACTGCAAAAGAAAAATGGGGATTGTGGAATAGTTTGGTCGTAAAGAGTTGATGAATCATGAAATTTTGATTATTGTGGATACATAAACACGTTATTTCCGAGAGGTTTGAGTATCAAGCAGGTATATGTAGCATGTCAGTTCAAGGTGAGTGGATGTAAAGGAAAAGGATAAAATAGCTGTAAAATAGTGGTGTGTGACTGGCGTTTTGGGTTTTAACGTGCCCGTGAGGGACCACGAACAACGCCATCTGTGGAGGCGAGTCGCTAATTTTCTAGGTACTGCCACCTAACGTCTTATTCCTCTATTCTTTTCCACTGCAGTTCTTCGATGATGTTGTGGAGAGACTAATTACTTCACCTACAGTTGCCGCATCCAATCCAAGTAATACTATTTATTTTAGGTTTCCATGTTAAATATATTATTTCGTGGAACTAGGTATTGCTGTGTATAAGAAAATTCCATTTTTTGTGGTTTCTTATTATCTTAATATCGTATCGTTCAGTGTCTTGACCTTCAGCTATAGATCTGACAAACTTAGTTTTTGTTCTTACTTTCTCAGTCCTTATTTCTCTGACTTAGTCAACCTAGAGGGCTGGTGCACTTAAGCGGTTAACTTAATTCTTAGCTAACTCCATCGGAGTTGTATTATCGAAGTGATGGGAGTTGTACCTTCTAAGTAACTGGAGCTGTACCGTCGAAATAATGAGAGCTGTACCGTTGAAGTCAGTGGAATGTGTGTACCTCATTAGCGATGTAATAGGAATCAACTCATCCAAGTTGTCTGTCGATAAATTGATTGATTATCCATCATCTCTCGTCTCGATTCCCACCAATAAGAGTCGTATCTCCCCCTCTTCCCTTAGTTGGTAGAAGATCGACTCATCCCGAGTGTTGTCTCGGATCATCGGACGCCTGTAAGCCTACGTAGCTAGCTGCGAGCACTCACTACTGCACTTCCTCTCCGTGGATCCATATGACTTACTGGCGCTTAAGTCTCTTGCGGGAGATCTGTAATATATTTTCTTCACCTTCAGTTGAACGTAGACCCGACAGGTGTTACTGTAACTCTTCTGGGTTGATTGGTGAGGGTGATCTTATTTTATTTTAATTTTATTGGCTTTACCAATTTTTTTTTGTCTCAGGTCAGGATTTGGTCATCTTTTCGTTATTTGTGTAATTAAGGTTATATAAAATTTCATTTGTAGCTAAGATCTCATTTTTTTGGTTATTTTTTCTTTCTGTCTATGACCTAACCGAATTCCGCTATTGTTTTCGAATATACACATGTAACAATAATAATAATAATAATTTTCCTTTCTGTCATTTTCAACAGGGAAAACCTATCATCTTTTCCTGACAGTGGATCTTAGTGTTGTGTGTGCTGTGGGTGTGCTGTGGGAGTGCTGTGGGAGTGCTGTGGGAGTGCTCTGGGAGTGCACGCAAAATAATCTGAATGTCCGCGATATACCTATGACCACTTTCGAGAATCCTGCTACTTATACTGCGCAGCGTGAGGCTAAACTTCCGTGCTGACTGACTGATCCACTAGAATGTTGTTGTCCACGGTCCTCGGACCTACATACCCGTTTACAGGTTTGTCTTGGCTGGAGCAAGTGGTGCTGCTGCGCCGGCGTGCATGTCTTACTCTCTGGCTGCGGTGATCAAGCAGTCAGACAATTACAGCCCTTGGTTAAAAGTAACAACCAGTTTGCAGCGTCACGCTCAATGTAGACTAATAAAATGTGTGTTCCACGGTCGAGTGAGGCGGGTGACGTTTGACGCTCTGCCCCTGTTACTTTCTCCCCTCCCTCTCTACCTCCACCTCTATCCTTCATTACCCCGTATCTCACCTTAATCTCCAACGCTGGAGTTATTGTGAAGTTTTGTGAAATACAATGTTTTCCGACAGTATTTTTTACCTCTTTTAATAGACAGACAGATAGACCCAGCTCGAGTATATCTTTTAGTTATGAATAATGTCTCAGTCTGCAGGATAGTTTTTCATTCTGCGCGACTAGACTACACTCAGACACACCGCAGTCCACTTCAATCTACCCTATAAAGGTGAGAGGTATCATTTTTGTGCTCTCCAAGCCCAAACATCTTCGCAGAGGATGGAGATGAGAAAAAAGGGAGTCTCTGCCTCGTCTAATCTACTTCAAGACTTTCGTCTCGTACAAACCCTGCTCGTGCAGACCAAGCTTCCAGTATTTCGTCCTACAGAACTTGCTCTATGTTCCGTCTTAATTCAAACCACCCTCCAGCCTCTTCCCTTACATAGTGTGATCGAGTCATCCGTCATTTACGGATATTGTTGCAGGTATTGAGCCTCAAGAACAGCCTTCCTCTTTCCTCTCCTCTTCGTACGCTACCACCAGAGTTACCATCTTCTTCATTCTCCTCTAGCACATACTTAATCATTACAGCTCGCCCATCACATTAGCCACAACACACACACCCACACACACACACACACACAGCTGTGTAGTTATTATCAGCACCTCAACTCAGGAACTCAAGTCTAACCAGTTTCCTATCAACAAAAGTCCACAAGGTCTGTTTCCACCCGTCATGTACTTTCACTCGCTGTTATCACAATGGAACAACTTTTTCCCCCCCGTTTTTTTTTAGGCAGTAACAAATAAAGTGAATATAAAATATGAGCAACAACAAGCAGATCACAGAGTCAGGTTCTTTTATTTGACAGGAAAACAAAAAGCATCAAACTTTCTATTTTCTTTGATGTGTACTTTGGCCAATCTGTTATATATATATATATATATATATATATATCTATCAGGAGCATGGGGCTGGTAACCCTTTTTCTTGTACAAATTACTCAATGTGAAGAAACACTTTCATTTCTACTTTTCGATACTAAATAAACCATCATTTAAATGCCCCAGACGGCCAGTTTATTTTTCTTTGTCAACTGATTCAAGTGCAAATAAAAATGTAATGGTGAAAGTATTATGTATTGATTATACGTATATGAAAAATGTGAAACAATTTAAAGCTTTAAAAATTGATCTTTTTTTCATGTGTGTGTTTTTTTCACAGTGGTTTTGTGAAAGCTCATTGTGTTATGAAGTAGAAGATAAAATAACAATCAGCCATGAATTCAAATGTAGTTAATTGAAAAATCACACAAAAGTGATTGTGTGTGGTTGTGGGCTGCTTGGTCTGGGACCGGCACTCCTGGTTGATGGCTTGATCAGTCAGGTTGTTGTTGCTAGCGTCACGCACCACACACCGACTGATATATTTCTCTTGCAGGAATTTATCAACTTCCCTTCTATGGGTTATATCACTTCCCCGAAATAATAATAATAGTAATAATAATATAATGAAATAATTAATTTATCTTGTGAGTATTTTGGTCTGCTATGCCTCTCTCTCTGTCTCTCTCTCTCTCTCTCTCTCTCTCTCTCTCTCTCTCTCTCTCTCTCTCAGGTAAATACCTAGCTGAGAGAATAATTTCTGTCTGATTCCTAGCGTCCGGTGACTCGAGCCTTCACCAGTCCTTGCGTTGGATGGCCCACAAGACTAAATAAATTATGCATATAATCCCTATTCTCCCCAAAATTATTTAGTGTGTAGATTTAGAGACGCTTCCTCCAGCATTTTGCAAATTTGCTGTATCCTTGAAGGAGGAAATTCACATACAATTTCTGGATAATCATTTTCTTCTGTTTAGTGGTTGACTGAACACAGAGTTGTACCGTGTCTTCTGTTTTATGCCCATTTCTATGTTGTCACTGTTGAAAGTTCTATATCTCTGAAACATGAGTCCAGTACTTAGGTGGGTTTTTTCCTTAGAATACTTTTTCATTGAGGAAAAAGCTGAGTTTCAACTTTGCTGATTGTTTCTTGCTCCCGCCTCTCTTTCTCTCTCTTTCTCTCTCTCTCTCTCTCTCTCTCTCTCTCTCTCTCTCTCTCTCTCTCTCTCTCTCCCTCTCTCTCTCCTGGACAATGAAAGTTTTTTTTTTTTTTGGTAATTTTTAGCTTTATATTTTATTTATGTAGCAGGAATTTCTTTTCATTATTGATAAAATTTAGAAACTTTGTGAAGATCTTTGACTGTCTAGGCCTACAGAAGAAACTTCCCTACATTTCCAGCTAGCAGCCTCTCTTCTTTCAAAGTGTAACTAGTATATTCTAATGGCAAGTCTCTCTCTTCTCGAGTCACAGGTTTATGTTCAATCTGTGCATATTATCTTCCCATCAAACGCCAGCTAGATCATGACTGATCCGTTCCCATCTATTTTTTTTTGTTTTTTCAGTTTGGTGGAAAAAAAAGTTCCTCTGTACGATTTGCTATTAAACGTTGATTAAGTTGTGAGGAGTGTTTGTTGTGCTTGTTGTGTTTGTTGTGCTTGCTGTGTTTGTTGTGCCGTACTAGTTCGTCGTTGTTTGTGTTTATGAAGGTCAGGATAAATTGTTAAAGTTAGTCTATCGTATTAATGGCTTATTAAGGGTAATTTGTTATTATGCGACAGTTCATCTGAGCTCCCTCACGTAACATTATTTCCTGCCACAATGTGTGTTGCAATCTACCATTTCAAACTGAAATTAAGGAAGATGGTTATTAGGGATGGGATTATAAGGTTCTCGCGAGGATGTGTTCGATTTGTAAACACTGATATTTGAAGCTACTGCGATTTTTCATCCTTTGGTTTGTAGATGATAACTCACAGTAAATCTGGTTCGCAGTTTTTCACCTCAGTGGTACAGTGGAGGACAGTGGTGGTATTGTGGTGAGGGAGGAACACTGTACAACTGGTAGAAATGTACTCTCTTTACACAGTGTTTTACAAGGTTAGGTTAAGGCTCCTAACTATATTTACAAGCTAAGGGCTGTTACCTACATGAGCTCTCTCTCTCTCTATCTCTCTCCCGGGCCGTCATGAGGGAGCTCCCTGTGCTGCTGCAGCTGTTCTCGTGCACTAGACAAGGCCAGCAAGCTCCCCCCCCCAGCACCAGTTCCCCCAGCCACACCTGACAGAACCAGTCATTCTCTGCCCTCCCTCACTTTCACAAGCACCTTCATGACAGTGTGCCGTCATGCCACGAGGGTGCGCGAGCAGCCCTACCCACCTGACGCACGAATACGGAAGCAGACGCATTAGAGGGTACGGACCCCATTAGTAGGTCATGCAGCATGCAGTTAAATGGGAGTTGAGAAAAACGAATTCATGAACACTGCAATTTTTGGAGGTCTCACCATTTGTAGCACAGCCACAATAGCATCCATCATTCCCACGCTGACAGCCAACGTTCACTGACAGCCAACGTTCACACACTGATACCCATCGTTCACACACTGATACCCATCATTCACAGATAATCAAGACACTACACATTTAAAAACGCAAAAGTATAACCCATCTTCTAATTAATATCGACACAGGGGGTAGTTAAACTTACTCAAAATCTGTTTGAAAAGTATAAAAACAGCTGAAGACTGCAATCAGAAAAGTGCTACTCTTTATAATGAGAACATTATACGACATACGAGCACACTCGCCATGTTATCTGGCTGTTAAGTCAGAGAACTGTATTTGTGGTTGTTAAATTACCTTCAGTACCTACCTAGTGGGTTGTTTGGCGGGGGTCGTGGAGGTGGTGGTGGTGATGGTGGAGGATTGTGGTGATGTTGATGGAGTTCACTGAAGGAAGGTGGTGATTATTCTCATCTTCTTCACAATCTCGCTCTTGTTCTTGTCTTATATCTTTTGTTTAAGCATCTTCTAGCTACATTTTCTGTTCGTTTGTTTCTTTTAGGATTATATTTATACATGTTATTTTCGTCTCTCGTTGCTTTCACATTCAGTTAGTCTTATTCTCCCTACAGCCTCACAGTTTCTTCTAATGTAGTGATTGATATAATTCAATTGTATAAAAGAATATGAGTGGTTATTTTTAACTTTTACTTAGGACTATTTTTACGTTAATACCCTTTAAGAGTTGTTGTTTTTTTCTGTGTCGTTACTTAGCTCATGCCATTTGTTTAATCATTTGATACGGAAACATTTCTTTCGACCAAGGGTGTTTACTTGGAGACTTTAACGCCATGCATGTGATGATCCAGGGTTGTCGTCGCCGGTACGTGTAGACCAATGGTTGCCGTTGGGTTGTTCGTCATAGAAAATCGTAGGGCATGAATATTTATTATACGAAGACCCGTTTAGTGGTGCCAGAGAAAAGCACATCGGTAGGGTCTAAGTACACGTGAAGGTAGGGTAGCCATTGGCCCAATGGCAAGCCACGGCAGCAGCGACCGCTGACTTGCCTGCCCATGTAGTCAGTGATCCAAGTGTGTCTATGGTGGAACATGGCAACAGTGATTACTGGCTTACCTGTGTTGGACTCGGTATCTGAGCGATCAGATGGGTTCGAGAGATGGGCGCTAATTAATGTTAGTGTAATTTAAGAGCAAATGATGGATGACATACCTTACAGCCACAGAGATCTTGTCTCCAGGTCGTAGAGTCCAACCCTCTAAGCAACAGAAAGGCCTCTCAGCGTGTAATCGCCCTCTTCCACAGTAATGAACGCGTGGTGCGTGCCGGGTTGTCGTGACCATCCACTATAACGGAGTCCCCAGCATCCCCCATCCATATACCTCTCCCAATCCCCGACACGAAAACCTCGTCTCTTTGTTACCTCTTTTATTTTTGTCTCAACCCAAAAAACCCTCCTATTTTCTCTTCTACCCTTCCTACACAACCTTTTCCCCACCTGCCTTCCCTCCACAACCTATTCCATACCCTCCTTCCTCCCTACATTAACATGTATAGCACACCTATAACCCTCCCATCTGGCCAGGCTCCCATAATTATCGTATCGTCCTCCTGCCCTTTCTCTACCTTCCCTTGTACAGTAACTCTCCTTCACCTCGCCTGCGCCCCTTCGTTGCACTTCATCTGCAACTTCCCGCATTTTCCACAATTATCTGATGTTTATTTAAGTTGTCGCGCCTTTCGTGATTCAGTTTAGGGCACAGTAGCGGTAAGTCACCGCAACCACTGCTTGATGAGGCTCTTGAGTTACTGCTTCAGGACCGACAGCACTGGAAACACTGGTGTTACCTTCGCAAGCGTGTGGCCGACCACTGCAAATCGAACAACGATGTAGTTCACTTGTACTCTAACATCAGGAGGTATTTATTCATGCAAACTCTCTCTCGGTGCAAATATACACAGGTATACTCCTGCTTGTGTATGCATATACAGAAAGACACCTACTGGTGTATATACACACGATACTCATTTTTCGTTGTTTATTATACAGATGTACCCCTGTTAGTGTTTATACCGTGAGATATACGCCTCTCCGTGTACATAAGTGCATACTTCTTGACACGTATACACAAATATACGCCTAATCGATGTATATTACAGTTCAAAACGTCTCGCTGTTATTCACAGAAAAATACATTTCTCTTTTTGCATACACATACTTCTCGGTGAATATATACAGAGAGGCTCCCTAAAACCTCACACTGCCTCACCCATCAAGGCATCGTAACAGAATCTAGTAATTTGAGAACCCAGGATCGTGATCAGCGAAGCCGTTCACCTTACACCTGTGCACCTCGCAAAATTGTTCCTCAAAATGTGCACCTACAAGTTCTCGCTCCCTTCTTGTCCACACGCAATAGACGACCTCCCCGCAAACCACTTTAGACAAGTAACACCGAAACAAGTCAGTAATGTGGCCACTAAGTTTGCTCCTTATGGGAAACTCCTTGATGTCGATGAAGGGCTCCTCCTTTAAGGAATTGAAATTAATATCTCCCTGGTCGAGGCCAGCCTTTCCTGTTGACCGCCTGGTCAACCAGATTGTTTGTGCTGGCGGCTCGCAAGTCCACGTAGTTACCACAGCAAGGCTGATCAGGCACAATGCAAGCGCACAATAACCGTATTGTGTTACTCCATTTAAGGTGGAAGTGCTGTGGACAACATGTAGGCAGAAATACGCATACATTAAGCACATTTATTAATGGAACGTTTCGTTACAAGTGGCTTCGTCAGACACGAAGAAGCCACCTGTGGCGAAACGTGCATGCATGTCCTTCCAGAACTACTAAATTATAGTGGTAAACAGGCAATATGCAGCATTTGAGTAGTCGATCGGCTTTAAGCACAATTAACCAACCATTATTATTATTATTATTATTATTATTATTATTATTATTATTATTATTATTATTATTATTATTATGGGTCGCAAACATTTGTCGTGGTTAATTACAAAATTAAAGAATAAAGTGCATCATACTTCCATTTCGAGAGATTTCTATGTTTTTCTTTCACTTTCCATATGAAAAGTTGTAAGCAGTTCAGAAACCCTTTTGATTCTGCAAAATATTCTGTTATTTATATGCCTGATCTCTCTTTTGTTCAACTCTTTCTCAGACTGAGAAAAGTACAGTTATCAGGAGACGTTTCGCCCACTGGGTGGCTGTATCAATCCAGTGATTGAGAAAGTTCCCAGTTGATGGAAAGTGCAAATGTTTCATACCTGAATTTATTCCCCAGCTCGTCGGTATTGATACACTTTATGCTTCTGTATCATAATAAAAATATCTTATAAAGACTGTTGGACTGAAAACATCATCTTTAGGCTAAGGGACTGACTACCTCAAACTCCCACTTCACATACTCCAACGTTATCCCTTCCGTAACGATGGTAAATTAGACACATATGCAACACTTGGGTATCTTTATTGAGGAAACGTTTCGCCACACAGTGGCTTCATCAGTCCATACAACTGCTGCACCTCTCCTGTCTACAGTATATAAGCTTCCTCTGCTCATATGCTGTTATTCTATTCAAGATTGATGGACTGACAACATCGACTCAAGATTGAGGGACTGACAACCTCACACTCCTCCTGTTCTTCACGATTCTCCTTTGTATGGACTGATGAAGCCACTGTGTGGCGAAACGTTTCCTCAATAAAGATACCCAAGTGTTGCATATGTGTCTAATTTACCAACTCGTCGGTTCTCTGAACCATTCATTCACTTCCGTAACGTATTGACTGTGGCACAGGTTGGCGAAACGTTTCCACTGCGAAGATACCCAAGCGTTGCACAAGTCTCTTAGTCAGCTATTAATACTTGCGTATTCAGCTGGCGGCGGTTTCCCAGAGATTGTTTCATAGTTTATTCTCTCCCAGTTTCACAGTTTATTCTCTCCCAGTTTCACAGTATATTCTCTCCCAGTTTCACAGTTTATTCTCTCCCAGTTTCACAGTTTATTCTCTACCAGTTTCACAGTATATTCTCTCCCAGTTTCACAGTTTATTCTCTCCCAGTTTCACAGTTTATTCTCTCCCAGTTTCACAGTATATTCTCTCCCAGTTTCACAGTTTATTCTCTCCCAGTTTCACAGTTTATTCTCTACCAGTTTCACAGTATATTCTCTCCCAGTTTCACAGTTTATTCTCTCCCAGTTTCACAGTTTATTCTCTACCAGTTTCACAGTATATTCTCTCCCAGTTTCACAGTTTATTCTCTCCCAGTTTCACAGTTTATTCTCTACCAGTTTCACAGTTTATTCTCTACCAGTTTCACAGTATATTCTCTCCCAGTTTCACTATATTCTCTCCCAGTTTCACAGTTTATTCTCTCCCAGTTTCACAGTATATTCTCTCCCAGTTTCACAGTTTATTCTCTCCCAGTTTCACAGTTTATTCTCTCCCAGTTTCACAGTTTATTCTCTACCAGTTTCACAGTATATTCTCTCCCAGTTTCACAGTTTATTCTCTCCCAGTTTCACAGTTTATTCTCTACCAGTTTCACAGTTTATTCTCTACCAGTTTCACAGTATATTCTCTCCCAGTTTCACAGTATATTCTCTCCCAGTTTCACAGTTTATTCTCTCCCAGTTTCACAGTTTATTCTCTACCAGTTTCACAGTATATTCTCTCCCAGTTTCACAGTATATTCTCTCCCAGTTTCACAGTATATTCTCTCCCAGTTTCACAGTATATTCTCTCCCAGTTTCACAGTTTATTCTCTCCCAGTTTCACAGTTTATTCTCTCCCAGTTTCACAGTTTATTCTCTCCCAGTTTCACAGTTTATTCTCTACCAGTTTCACAGTTTATTCTCTCCCAGTTTCACAGTTTATTCTCTCCCAGTTTCACAGTTTATTCTCTACCAGTTTCACAGTATATTCTCTCCCAGTTTCACAGTATATTCTCTCCCAGTTTCACAGTATATTCTCTCCCAGTTTCACAGTTTATTCTCTCCCAGTTTCACAGTTTATTCTCTCCCAGTTTCACAGTATATTCTCTCCCAGTTTCACAGTTTATTCTCTCCCAGTTTCACAGTTTATTCTCTCCCAGTTAACACCAGTGTTGAGCTAAACATCTCCCTCACGCTGGATACTTATTTGGGTCGCTGCGTGTAAATTAATGCAGGTCCGTACTCCACAGAGGTGGTAATCTGAGAGTCCATTTTTATTTTACAGTTGGTGATATCTGCGATCAGTGGAAGATGGGGTGTTAGGTTAGTTCATAGTGGGTGTCCTTGGTTGAGTCATGCAGGCAACCACACCAACCACACACACTGTGCCCGCGCGCGCGAGCACAGCACACGCTACAACACACAAACATACACACACACGCAACTCGGTGAGCACACGTACACGAGCACACACACAGTCTGGAGAGTGATGTATTGAAGGCAGGATCCATACATAGCTTTAAGAAGAGATATGATAAATTCATGGAGCAGGGAGAGAGTGGACCTAATAGCGACCAATGAAGAGAGGACAAAGGAGTTATGAATTGACCCCTGCAACCACAATTAGGTGAGTAAACACACACACACACACACACTAGTGTCCTTGATAATACACTGGTATGGTAAATTGACAGTATATAAACAAGACACAATGCGGGTTATGGCTTTCTATTGTAGAGACGTTTCGCCCACCAGGGACCTCATCAATTGATAAAGTCCCTGGTAGATGAAACGTTTTCAAAATAAAATGCCTCAACTCCGCATTGTGTATCTTATTTACACCAGCGTCCTTGGGCAAGTGGACGTCGCTCGGCCGGCCACTCGAGGTATACGAGTGCCTTCTCATATACCAACGACCGGTTTTGAGAGTCCTGCCCTCGTAACCTGTCTTTACAACCCCCGGGATCTCCCGTGAATCTCACAGCTCTTTCTCCATCTTACTCCGAATGTCAATGCTAGGGAAATTCTCCACTGCATTATTTAAGAAACATTGGAGGGTATGGTCCTCTGCATAGAGTGCATAGCCATACTGCCAACTTCTTTGTCACGGTCTATAGGACTTGCGTTAACATTTGTTTTGTAATTCGTAGAGTGAGCCATATATACATGAAAACTAAATGGCTCGTCCAATTTCATGATATCAGTAGGATTGCTAAACATGGATTCATGCCAGACTGTCATAATTTAGCTTATACTAAAAGAAATTCTTTATTTACATTTTTACTCGTGTTACAGAAAAAAACTCTTAAATGGATTTTTTCTTTCGTATTTCTTCTGTTTAGTTTGAGTGTCTTAGTTTCGACTTTGTCTCGTTTATTTGTAAATTTTCTTCCCCCTTGTTCATTTATTATGTTTGTGGGATTGATTCATAATTATTTCTTTTCTGTTGAGTCTTACTCGTTCTCGTTGCAAAATATGTAGTGTTCTCCCTCGCCGCCACGTTATGGAACGTAGGAAGGGTTAACGAGGCATTTATATTGACTCTGTACGCTTCCGTATTCGTTTTCAATGCGCTGGTTAATGTGTTCAGGACTGTTTCTGAAGGAATGGTGGATACTTCCTTGTTTACACTGACACACTCGGCACCCTAAATCTAAATTTTATAAATATCTTACGTTGTATATTTCCTTAGGTTTCCTGTGCTGCAGTAAGTGTGTTCTGTGTATGGTTTGAGCTCATAATATATCGAAAATATATCATAATATATCTTCATAATATATCGAAAATATAATTCTAGAGTGGAGTACTATTCCTTGTAGTCGGCTCCGTTATTTGTCAGGCCAACAGGAACTTTCAGAAGTCTTTGACATGAGAGTCCTTGATGCTGGTGAAGGCTTCTTCATCAAAGGACTTGGAGTTATCCTCCCCTTCCTTGGCTCAAACACAATTACCTCTTATTCCCAAGGAGCTATACAACCCTCGCAGTTCTAGAGCTTCCCATGAAACTAATACTGCTACTGTTAATAATAATAATAATAATAATAATAATTTAACAAAATCTAACGTTGTTCTTTGACGTTTTTACTGAAAAAAGTTGTCCATGATCTTCGTCGTAAAATTTGGAAAGTTGAGTCTCCTTAGAAGATAATGTTTGGTGTGGATAATTATTTCCTATGATTTCTAGATTTGTCGTGTATTCTACAGATGCTGTGTCGTAGGGTATTGATTATTACGTGTACTTATCTAGACTCTCTCTCTCTCTCTCTCTCTCTCTCTCTCTCTCTCTCTCTCTCTCTCTCTCTCTCTCTCTCGCTTTCTCTCTCTCTTTCCAATAATTTCTAAGAAAAGTGAATCGTACATGGGAACCCTCCCCTGTTGACATGACCCAGCTTCCACGACCCCTCTGGAAACCTTCACCCCCTCATCCCCTCAACCCTCTTCTTCATCCTTACCTTTGTCTCCCAGCAAAAGCGAGAGAGAGAGAAAACCAGTGAGGCAGCGGCACAGTGCAGTTTCTAAGTGAAAGTACTAATATAACGACTGTGTAAACAGTAGCAAGAACTACCCAGATTCCAGAGTCTACCGTCTGGAGAGCTCAGGAAGTCTTCATTTTACATATCACAAGACAAAGGGACATCCTTCAACTTTCCCATTCATCGTCTGCTATGAAAAATCTGCCGTGGAAAAACATTCAGGAAAGAAACAAGTAGCAATTAGTGCTAATTAAGAGGAATATTTTTTTAAAACTATTTCAACGGTACGCTGAGCATGTTGCAATGATTGTTACCGTGTATGAATTACACGTCATTCTTCATGAATTACTGCGCATCATTCTTCATACACCTATACACATAACTTACACTCGGCCACACGCGAAACATTCAAATTCTAATTTTATTGGTAATAAAGTAATACAAGGTGTAGGGATATTACCAACAGTGCAAAAAGTATCAACAAAAGTAAGTGTGGTCATTGTAATAATAGAAGTAAGAGTAATAGTATTTATAATATAGAGAGTACTAGGGGGGGGGGATTGTTTCTGTGGTACCTTTTTTTTTTTCAACCTATTTATTGACGGGATTGTAAAGCAAGAAAAGACTAACTAATCACATCAATAATGGAATATTATACCGACAAGTTGATGATTCAGACAAATGTGCAACACCTGGCTATCTTTATTTTGAAGACGTTTACCCAACCAGTCGTTTGTATCGATTCATTATCGAGACAGGAAGATCGACTCTCACATTTTGGAGTTAGATATAAATTATAATGTCAGTAATGGTATTACTGGGAAATAAACTCATAATTGTTTCATCTGCATTTGGTGTAATATTCTGCATGGCAGTGAGGGCTGATCTTCCCCTCACACCCCAGGGAAGTTATAAATACTTGCCAATATTATCTCTCCTGAATTAAACTATTATTAATATTTTGGTTTATGGTTGAAGAACCACATGATATATGTTACCTATCAATTATAGGTATTATATTATGCATGCAATGACAAAAGTTAATCTTTCTTAACAGAAATTCATACACACACACACATTATACATACATACATACATTATATATATATATATATATATATATATATATATATATATATATATATATATATATATATATATATATATATATATATATATATATATACTTCAGGAAAACTCAAGGTTCTCCTCGGAGCTGTTATAATACTATCTTCTCCTACCACCCCCTACATTTTATACTCTCTGTAGACTTATATATATATATGAAAAAAATAAAAATCATAGCCATATTTACATTACAGTTTTCAGGCATTTTTGCTTGTGTTCAGTACAGCTCTCTCGCACCAGTGTCCGGCAGTAGAGACCACAACAATGACAAAAAGAAACAGAGCTTAGAATCGAAGACAAGAGACCTAAACATGAAGACAAGAGACCTAGACGTGAAGACAATAGACCTAGACGTGAAGACAATAGACCTAGACGTGAAGACAAGAGACCTAGACGTGAAGACAATTGACCTAGACGTGAAGACAAGAGACCTAGACGTGAAGACAAGAGACCTAGACGTGAAGACAGGAGACCTAGATATGAAGACAAGAGACCTAGACGTGAAGACAAGAGACCTAGACGTGAAGACAAGAGACCTAGACGTGAAGACAAGAGACCTAGACGTGAAGACAATAGACCTAGACGTGAAGACAAGAGACCTAGACGTGAAGACAATAGACCTAGACGTGAAGACAATAGACCTAGACGTGAAGACAAGAGACCTAGACGTGAAGACAAGAGACCTAGACGTGAAGACAAGATAGACAAGAGGAGGGTGTACACACTATGCGCCTCCACATGATGATAGTTCAACTGTTTACCGTTATTTCTGCCGTTGTTCTTCTGACCTCAAGTGTTGAGTTAGTCGCCAACCACCTCACGCACTCCACTGACACACCACGCACTCACCCGACACTCAGTTTAGTGACACACTCACTACTTATTCATTCACTAGACTTAATCGACATTTACCACACCCAAACACACACACACACACACACACACACACTACAAACAACACACACTCACCCACCCGAACGCACCATACCCCTTCTCCACATACACACGCACAGTCGCACACACTCAACACAGACCACCACAAACTCACTACACACTCACAAGATACTTCGACAACCTTCGAGAGATTTTTTCTATCATCCCAGCCCGGTTTTACTTCTGTTGAGTGTTTAACCAAGCTGTTGCTGCTGGCGACCCGTTGATTCATATATCCACTAAAGCCTGGTTGATTTGGCACGTGAAGTCCATACAGACCACACCTGCGGTGTTTTTTTTTATCTTCCCAAGCCTCAGTAGTTGTTGCGACGAGGATGATCATACTTCTCTGAATCTATGTTGGTTTGTGTTTTGTTGGTCATATTTTCGAATATTTTTTTTTATGATGAGTGATGTTAATGCTACTGACCTGTGACCTATTAGCCAGAGCTTCACTGTCTCCTTCATGCAGAGCTTCACTGTCTCCTTCATGCAGAGCTTCACTGTCTCCTTCATGCAGAGCTTCACTGTCTCCTTCATGCAGAGCTTCACTGTCTCCTTCATGCAGAGCTTCACTGTCTCCTTCATGCAGAGCTTCACTGTCTCCTTCATGCAGAGCTTCACTGTCTCCTTCATGCAGAGCTTCACTGTCTCCTTCATGCAGAGCGACTCACGAATTAAGTACAAACCCAAATAAACTGTTTTTCATTTGTCACTAATTACTACCTTCCCTCCCCACCATCATCACTTCCTTCACCCCCACCGTACAGTCACCACCACCATCACTTCCTTCACCCCCACCGTACAGTCACCACCACCATCACTTCCTTCACCCCCACCGTACAGTCACCACCACCATCACTTCCTTCACCCCCACCGTACAGTCACCACCATCATCACTTCCTTCACCCCCACCGTACAGTCACCACCATCATCACTTCCTTCACCCCCACCGTACAGTCACCACCACCATTACTAAATGAAAATTGCATTAATGGGATTTTTTCATCACAAGGCTCCTTCCCGGCTACAGTGGTTCATCGTCAAGTTGAACAAGCACAGCTGGGCCTCTCCTAGGCCTACCTGGCCGACTGGCTATATTAGTGTGTGGTGTGGTCAGTGACAGGTGGGGGGGTGGGGGTTCCAAGGTGAGGGTGAGTGAGGCAAAAACTGAGGTGGTGGTGAGGGATGGAGTTGTGGATGGATGAGTGAATGAAGGAATATGGGTAACTAGAGTATAAATGATAAATGCATGACCACAACCATCCTTCTTACCTGGCAACCTGCCTGCCTTTCCATCCTACCATCCTGCTTTCATCTTTTCACCTTCACTCCTTCACCTCATCTTGCTCCTTCTCTTCCTGAATCTTTATGATTGAGAAACATCTACGGGACTCCTTATTGCTATCTTCCGTCTCTCATGAGAGAAAAATACCTATGATTCTTCGCCTTTATTAAAAATATATGAAACGATACTTCAAGCTACCACTTGAGCCAGTGCCCAAAAGAAGTAGAAAATTCCAGTATGATGGACGTGGCACAGGATATATACACCGAGACGTGTGTGCCGTATGACTCGGTTAATAGCGCACAGCTCACATACTGAGTGTCATTGGTTCGATCCCCGGCTCAGGTGGAAACGTTGGGCATGTTTCCTTACACCTGCCGTTCCTGTTCACCTAGCAGCAAATAGGTATCTGGGTGTTAGTCGACTGTTGTGGGTCGCATCCTGGGGGAAAAGATTAAAGGACACCAATGAAAATAAGACGGTCCTCGATGACGCACTATATTGGGTTATCCAGGGTGGATAACCTTTCCCCGGGTTAATCCAAACAAAATTTAAGAGTTTCGACTTAGAATTTATATTATTAGAGAGTTTATATTAATTCCTATTTAAGTGATTAAAATTCTTGTCTGGTGGTGAAAAGGTTAGATGCATCCTTAATGCCTAGTGTAGGCTTTAAACCCCATTACCCAACACACACTATGGTCAGAGAGTCTGAAAGGTAATGCTGAGGCATCAGAAAGCACAGATGAAAGCTACAGGAACTAATAAGCCACAAAGATGCCAGGAAATAATACTGCAGCCTCTGGGTGGTTAGAAAGTGGAATGACCTGGACGAGGAAGTGGGGGTGGCAGACTCCATGCCCAGATTAAAGAACAGGTATGAGAGTGCTTACGAGGTTAGAAATAAAGTGAAATCAGTTGTTAGTAGTTAAGAGGCTGGGTCAGAAGCTGCGACTATGGCCCCTTACAAACAAAACAAGGGGTGTACACTTACCTATAGTAGTGAAGTGGTGGAGAGGTCGTCTTCTGCCGCAGGTCTACTTCATCTGCAAACAAAAAAATAAGATTATTCAACAACAATATATTAGCTAGGACGACTGATGACACTCTATTCTCCATGTTCACGGAGAAAAAAATTCTTAACAATCAAATGCCTGCCTGCTTGCCAGCCAGCCTGCTTACCTGCTTCTCCTAGCCCTCTCCCCTCTCTCCTGCTTCCTTCTCCCTTCATTATTGTCTCTTTCCTTCCCAATCCTCTTCTCCCAACCCCCTACCCATCCCTTTCTTCCTCCCGATGATTCAGCTACCTTCTCTCTCTCTCTCTCTCTCTCTCTCTCTCTCTCTCTCTCTCTCTCTCTCTCTCTCTCTCTCTCTCTCTCTCCGTCCTCTCTCATATAATAAACAACACAAATTTAACCATTTCGGCTACAAAAAAAAATACCATTTAAACAGTGCACCATTAATGAAACGTCAATTCAACTTTCCATTATCAAATGATTCATTTTTTGCTTACCATTAAGCGACTTTCTAGTAAGTAAATTATTGTTTTCTCTTTTTTTTGTAATAAACTTACCTAATTATTTATTGGAATAAATAAATTTATGTAAGTTTTAAATATTTACAATTTTAACTTTGGTAATTGCTGACAGATGAATAAATTAAGCCATTCACCTACAGTTTATTTCTTATAAATAAAAAGTAATCGAAATGACTGTAAAACATAGTATTATTTACATTTCAGCGTATATATGCTGAGAGTTTATTTTAATCTCTGTTTTAGGGATTAAAGTTTCTTTAAATGGCGATGAAGAAAGGTTACCGTACATCCTTCATGACCCTCGTGTAGTCGATAAACTTGAAACCCTAGTAACATACCTTTAAAGAATATATTATACTCCTAGAGGTGTATACCTCTTAGTATATGTATATATATATATATATATATATATATATATATATATATATATATATATGCAAAAGATCACAGTAAACAGGTGATATCAAAATATGCAAGACAACCACTATGAAAAAATAGAGAAATTCCTCTATTTTTCATAGTGGTCTTGTATTTTATATATATATATATATATATATATATATATATATATATATATATATATATATATATATATATATATATGCATATATATATACTGACAGTTCCTTGTTATCCCTGTTTCAGGGGAGAAAAGCATTCTTGACAGGTGGTGAACTAGTGACATGCAGTGTTAATGACCCTCGTGTAGTGGATAAGCTTCAAACCTTATTACCTAACCTTCACATGTCATAAAACTCATGTATTTTAAAACAATGTGTGTTTACTTGTGTTTTTTTGGCTCTTATTTTTTGTAGCTTTTATTTTTATCAGATCAATTATACATTTTAACCAGTATTATTATCTAGTGGTATTATTGGCTAAGAGTTATGTTACATGACACGATAAAAGCTTAGGGTAGATATGATCACAACATACAAGATACTCAGGGGCACTGACTGACGTATGACTGATGTATGAGCAGCCAAAACAAGACGAAACAGAATGCTGAATGAGCGAAACAAAAAGATCAGTTTCTTCACTGTAATGCTAGCGATGATAACGTACGAGGCGGAGCAAGGAACTATGACTCGACCCCTTGCAACCAAAACTAGGTGAGTACACACATGCACACGTCCAAATGAGGTGCGTGTGTGAGTGAACAGAGCAGTGAGCTGTCCCAGTACGTGCACGCACAAGCGAGCACGCACGAGTGCACACGCATGCATGCACGCGCATGCACTCACCAGCGCACAGGAAGTTCAAAGTTTTTGCGATGCTCAGACCCGATTATAGGGTGATGGTGATAATAACTGTTGTTGTTCCAATGAGTTAGTTTCTTAAATGTTCAAATGTAGTCTTCCCTGACGCAGGTGAAGAGCTCCTGATCCACAGAATTGGAGCTCCTCTCCCCTTCCTTGGATCAAGCCTGACCACCTCCTATATCGTGACCTGACTTAGTGACACTGACACACACACACGGTCATAGAGTTGTCAGGAAGTGGAATAACCTAGAAAGTGACGTAGTGGAGGCAGGAACCATACATAGTTTTAAGACGAGGTTTGATAAAGCTCATGGAGCAGGGAGAGAGAAGACCTAGTAGCGATCAGTGAAGAGGCGGGGCCAGGAGCTATGAATCGACCCCTGCAACCACAAATAGGTGAGTATACACAAACACACACACACGTCCGTACTTTCGCAATGAATTCGAACAGTGGGTCGAGACACTTGATTTACTGCTTCCATTGCTTTGGTAATGTGATGGCTGGGTGGAGACACCGGCATCGTGGTGTTTACCAACACGGATCTCGTTTTCTGTGTCAGCTTCGGCCTCTTTACACTCATCCTCTCTCACGAGACCAAATGTTTCCCAGACGACCAATAGCGTTTTGAAACATGTAAATTGACTCTTAATTATGCGCGAGAGCAAACCAGTTTATGTTTCGTAAAACGAAACGAAGCACTGTAGTAAGTACGGTTAGAAGCTTTTGTGGATGCAATCGCGATTCGAGGATGTTTATCAAACACATACACATACAATTCGAAGCTTTTTAAGTTTACAAATATGACTTGGTTTCTTTTGCCTGAGTGTTTTCCACAAGCTCTGAACAAGAGGAAGCACCGACTGGCAGTGTATATATACTGTATGGTTTGGACACATTCGGATCTATGGCTGCACGAGACACATTACCGGAACAATGTGTCCTCCATCAGTAGGACACATTACTAAGAGTATCACTGATAAAGATGATGTTTACTAAAGTTACATGCGTAAAGTATAGCTGATTTGAACCACCGGTGTACCGGAAGGTGCACAAGTAGTACTGGAACGAGTACAGGTGTAGTACCGACATTTCAGAAGTACCATTGTTAATGTAGAGAGGTGCGGGGTGCCTCACAACAGAGTAGCCAGAGCACAGAGGCTTCTCTGAAGCCACAGTACCGATCGCCTGCCTCTAGTGGTGTTGGGGTGAGGGTGTGGCAACAGTGGTAGTGAAGAAGGGATGACTGAAAAGGGTATGAGTACCGACTTTCGTGGACGAGGGTGTAAGCATAAATATGACTGTATTTGCAGGCAGGTCATACTCCCACGCCCACTCGCTCTCCTCACACCATTACATACACGAAATTCTGAATATACAATCTAGTTAATAACTGACCAGTTAATAACAGTGACCAGGCACCGATTTCTCCACCTAGTAACAGTGACCAGATGGTGACCAGTCAGGGTCTACCTGCCTCTCGTCTGCCTGGTATAAGCTTGTTTTTTTTTTTACAAACAACTTCACTAATACCTTCAATAAAAACCAGGTAACATTAGCGAGGTGTGAACGAAGTGTCTTGTAAATCTTCCCACGTTAGCACGAGGACGTAATAAGTAGAAAGAGAGAGAGAAGCAATAAAAATATTAAGAGGAATAAAATGGAAAAAACAATTGAAAAGATTGAGGAAAACGTGGAAGAAGAAATAGACTTATATGGATAAGAGAGAAATAAGGCACATGTACAACACTTACGTAGCTTTACTGTGGAACTTTTCGCCAATCTGAGCCGTTATCAGTCCAATACATAGAAAATCAGTGAAGCGTGAGTCTGAGATCATTAGTCCCTCAGTCTAGAGATGTGTTGAGTCTATGAGCCTTTCATCAAGGCTGAGGGGACTGATTACCTCAACATTTGCTCTCCACTTCTACTGCTTCTAGTGTTATATCCTCCTGTATTAGACTGAAAAAAACAAATGCGAAACGTTTCGGCAATAAAGACACGTGTTGCACGCGTGTCATATTCATCTCCACTGAATAGGTTACTTACCCGTGTTTTACAGCGAAACTGCCACACTGTAAATATAAACACAAATACAAAACACACAAACAAATACAAAACACACACACACACACACACACACACACACACACACACACACACACACACACACACACACACACACACACACAGGAGAAAGGTCACCTCAAGGTAGTAAGTACGTCGCTCCTATCCTGGTATAGTGTCTAGCCTTACTCGCTCTCACTCACTCGCCCATTCACTCTGCTCGTTCCCTTGCTCGCTCAACAGCTCGCTAGCTCGCTTGGTTACTCATTCACTTGCTCACTCCTTCCCTTGTTCTCTCGCTCACCTTCCCTCATTAATCTTATCTCTTCCGTTCTTCCTTTTCACCTTCCTTCCGTCCCCTTCATCCAACCCTTTCCATACCCCCTCCTTTCTTTCCCAGTTCTTCCATGTTTTCCTTCCTTCTCTTCCTTCTCATCTCTCTCTTCCCTGTGTCGTGTCACTCATAGGAGAGAGACAGTGACTAAGTTGAAGAGGAAAGAGTAAGATAAAGAGGGAAGAAAATAGAGAAGAGGAAAATAAAGAGGGAAGAAGAAGATAAAAACAATGACAGTGAACCCGGGTGGAAAGAGGAGGGTGGCAGAATAGGAGATGGAAAGATGGGGAGGGTTAGGACAGGAGAGAAGTGAATAGGAAGGATAGGATACGGAGAGAACTGAGGAATGGATAGGATACAGGGAGGTGAGGCGGGGATGAGTTGGATAGGGAAGGGGACGCCAAGGAAATAAAGAATAGAAGGAAAAATATATATATATATATATATATATATATATATATATATATATATATATATATATATATATATATAGAGAGAGAGAGAGAGAGAGAGAGAGGAGGGGGAAATTCATCACCACCTATATTTAAACACTATTTGCAAGTACTGTCAGACGTTGATGCAGACGGACCGTCTCTCTTGTCGTCCGTCAGTCCGCTAGACTATCACAACATTACTCTACACGTCCTTGTATCAGTCCGTTCCATCCATAACATCCATCCTCCCTTCGAACTCGAGCACCACCACTAGTGCTTGCATTACCTCCACCACCAGCACCACTACACACCCTCACCAGCACCACTACAC
This sequence comes from Cherax destructor, assembly GCA_009830355.1. Classification (NCBI taxonomy): domain Eukaryota; kingdom Metazoa; phylum Arthropoda; class Malacostraca; order Decapoda; family Parastacidae; genus Cherax; species Cherax destructor. The sequence continues at coordinate 120,812 of WNWK01001810.1, forward strand.
ACCCTCACCACCACCATCACCACCAGTACTAGCTGCAGCAGTCTCCCCGCCTTTGCGTAACAGCCCCTCCGCCCACCTCACGACTCCAGGAATGGACAACCGCCATCGTAAAAACTAGAGGCGTAGTCCACCCCCTTAGCGTGATAGGTGTGCCCTTCACTTTTTATCATTTTTTGTGTATATAGGGGACGGGAGGGGCCATAAATCCCTGCCAACAAAGCCCTCACCACTTGCCAACATGCCCACGCCACAACAAAGACCACTGCTCACCGACCATTCTCTAATTAGTTTTAAAGAGATACTTGCCTAAAGGTTAACTGCTTGTTTTGCTCAAGTAGCAGAACGAGAAAGAGGAATTTAAATCTGCCAAGAGTACATATGAAAATTCGGGCCTTCAGAGACCACAAGCCTTCAGATGGTCATTACAGTCTTTTTGAGAAGCAACAGGGCTTCCGATGTAACAAGACTTCAGAGACACAAGTCTTCAGAATATCATATTATTGATGGTATACAACATAAACAAGTTGATAAATTTGACACATGAGGAACATCTCGGCATTAAATATACACAGGTGTTGCCCTTGTGTCTTATTCACCAAGTCTCCAGAGGACGCAAGTCCTCAGGACACAAGCCTTCATACGGGTGTTACAGTCTTTTCAGAGGAAAGACAGGTGTTTAGAGGAAGCCCTAAGTCCCTGATAAAGTTCACAGAACCTGACAGGAAGTGACAAGCCTCTGAAAGACCCATAAACCCTCTGAGAAGCCACAAGCTAACTTGGGAACCTGAGAACGCGCTACTTTAATAACTCTCGAATGGGTGATCATCACTTCCTGGCGCTCGACGTGATATTTGTACACAGCAGGCAGCAGGAGGGACGCTGTGCTGCTGGTGGTGAGCTGGGGCTGCTGTTTCTACTGCAGCTACTTCTGTTGCATTCCCAACAAGACTTTGTATTATAGCTCCTCGATGGCTGAGGGAATTTTGTTATAACAGCTCTTTGTTCTGCTCTTCACGTCAGAGCTCCACCACGGGAGCACTCTTGCTTCACAGGTTATTTATTGGTGAGTAAAGTCGTTCCTTATTAGTAGGTCCGCACACTTCCAGCCAGCAACCACAACATTCGGCCCACGACAGAGAGGATCCCAACGAGACAAGACGTTTGGGAGTCTTTTTAGGCCTGCTCCTCTTGGTTTACTTATCAGTAAATAGGTACTTTAGTCAGCTGTTGTGGGTGGCATTCTTGATGAGAGGGGCCCAAGGATCCCAACAATGTTTGGCTTTCTTGTGCTATCTTGAATTGATAATCGTATTCTATATAGCGATATTTTTAGTCTTCCATTTGGTGGCGGGTAGTTTATTACCTTCCTTGTGTTGTAGTACTTTCTGGTACAAAGTTTGAAAGCCCCAAAAAAACAATGAGGAGATTAGGCAAATTAATGTTGTCTAGTCTACTGGCATTTTTCCACGTGCTGATATAAAGTCTGTTAAGGTGTTTATTGTCACGAGATACTCGTCCTCCGATGTCCTCGGCTGTATGTCCTGGAGTGTAAATGGAGGACATTCCGTGAGTCAGTGCTCCAGCGGCCTGGTTGATCAGGGCCTGATCAACCAGGCTGTTACTGCTAACCGCACGCAAACTGATGTACGTGTCGTGGTATGTTGTCGTGTAATGACTCCACCCAGTTGTCTGGCTGGGTGGAAAGTCATTTTTTGGTCATCACGTAGTTTGTTGATACTTTCGGTGTGGAAGGACTGTCAAGGAGCCGGAAAGGGGGTTGTCAAATTTGGAAAGGTGGGAGGTGGCAGATCCCGGTGCTACCAACTCTTAAACACACCCGGTGAGAAAATTAATTCTGTTTCTAGTAAGGTGATGGTGGTGGCTGAATCTTCCAGTGTCAGTAAGGTGATGGTGGTGGTGCTAAGTACTTTACTAAGCTGGTTTTAATATTCCCTGTGCAAGGTTTCCATATTTTGCTGTGCCTTGACGGGAATACTAACAAATGGCTATGAGCCGACAGATGGTGGTGAAAAAGACGCTTTCAGAGAAGATATCTTTTATTAATGCAACGTTTTTTCCACTGGAGCTTTATTTAGTACATGGAATACATAACATCATTGGAATATAAAACATATGGGGAGGTCAAGTGCCCCCTGGGACAGGTTAGGTGCCTCCTGAACCAGTCAGGAACCACCAGGTCAAAGCAGGTGAGGTCAAGTTATGTTGGGCGGAAGTGAGTTCAAAGATTCTGGTCGTGGTATTTTTGTATTTAATTTAATATGCAGATTTAAGATTGTCGTTTACAGAAAATGTGCAGCCTTTTGTTTGGCACTGTAGTGCTGGTGAGGTGGACAGTGACAGCCTCAAGACATATGCTACTGTTTGGACTACTGTTGTTTATACATACTGTTACTGCTTGGAATACTGTTTATACTGTTGCTGCTTAAACTGCTACTGTTTATCCTGTTACTGCTTGGACTGTTTGGCCGTTATTTAGATCAGATTTGCCTTTTTTAATCACACGTTATGTTCTCTTAGCCACATCTTATATTCTAATTTCCCCCATTGATGGAAAAATAAACACATAAGCAGTATAATGTGATCCTTTATTGACAACGTTTCGCCCACGCAGTGGGCTTTATCGAGTCACAGACAGTCGGTATTTTATACCATTTATTTCCCCCATTGATCCTGATCCTTCCATATATTCTTCCGCTTGTACCTACATCCATGTCTCCCTCAGTCTTATATTTCCATGAGTGCTTTGTGTTTACGTCTGCCTTTATTTCATTGTACTTGTTCTCCAGATGTTTCCTCTCTTCTTCTAATTTGCGTGTCCACATAGCGTTTCATTTCATATATTATCTCTCTTGAGAAGAGTTCTGTGGAGAGGATCAGTTTTTGTCATCGTTTTGAGGTCCCTCTCGCCCCCCTCATCCTGAGAGGGAAGCTCAAGAGTCTCGTGCCGTGGAGAACAAACCAGTAATCAGATCTCTATCGAACTTTACGACACATTCCCCGAGAAGAGAGATGTGCTAGACAGTCTCAGTTATAAAGTACGTATATATATAAGAGAAAAGTTAGAATTAAGTTTTTTTTTTTTATATTTGCTCTGAGGTGTAAATTTTTCTGTCTCGTAAATGGCCTTAAGGCATTTTTCCATTTTCTGGTAAAAGTCTGTTCTACTAAACAACACATGAGCAGTTCTGTTTCTGAAGCCTCCTTATTAGAGCCTCATAGCTCAATGGTAAAGCACTGAACCTGCTACCGTAGGGCCACGGTTCGAATCCAAATTCATTCTTCTATTTATTCATTGATAGTCGTTTATTATGACTTACACACATACACACACACACACACACACACACACACACACACACACACACACACACACACACACACACACACACACACGCACACACATATTTAAGAAGAAATGTGATAAAGCTCATGGCGCAGGGAGAGAGTGGACCTAGTAGCGACCAGTGAAGAGGCGGGGATAGGAGCTGTGAATCGACCCCTGAAATCACAATTAGGTGAGTACACATACACACATTATATATAGTGAAATTCCAAACTCTTTCGTGATTTCTCACGAAAGCTCTTGGAATTTCGCTACATTTATATATTAATGAATATTTAGAAAAATGAATAATAAGATTATTTAAATATAATATTTTACACAGGCCTTCAGAGATAACGCAGATAAACTATTTATGCAATAAATACAACTACTGACCGAGTGACGGTGAATATGCTGCCTTCACTGAGTCATCCTATCTTTGGGGAAGGGAACGGTCGATGTGGTGAAGGAAATGATACATGCAGCGAATGTACGAAAAGTAACATTTCAGAAGAGCGTTTACGAGACATTTCGCCACTTCTCAGACACTACGTTCAGAGCTTCAACCATCTTTAAAACCCTGGTGCAGCTCTGCGCCGTCAGGGTGTGAAGCAACCTCTTGATAGTACCACACCAGTTACCTCATGTTGTCAGGGGTGTCTCGGCGATGCTGCAAGTATCATAAAAAGGAATTTTTGTCTTAGTTAGACAGGTACTCGTTATTTTTGGTGATGCGCAATCAGCACACAAGTGAAAGTAACAGAGTTCGATTCTTGAGCAGAGAGAAAAATGTCCCAATAACTAACTCTCCATAGGTGCTTAGTGAATTAACGCCTAGGTGTTTGTCGGCTGTTGTAAGTCGCGTTCTTACGTAAATAATTTCAAATGCAAATAATTGGGGTCAAAAGCGGGGCACAAGGCTCCGTTCTTTGCTCCTGTAAATACATATAAATAATCTCTCTCAAAACCAGATTAAAAAAATATTACAGTGGATCTCTAGGGAAATTTGGCGGAAGTAAACGAGAGGCACAAATTGTACATAAAATCATGAAAAAAACTATTGTCCGGGAAGACAGACAGACAAAGAGACAGAGAGACAGACACACACACACACACACACACACACACACACACACACAGGAGCTATGACTCGACCCCTGCAACCACAATTAGGTGAGTACACACACACACACACACACACACACATAGGTTGAGATGCATCTGGCCACATCCGCCCAGCTACAAGAAACATTCATATTTAGTAGGTGACCTTATTCTTGTGAGAAAACTACAAAGAGGCGGAAATATTTTATCTCCTCTTGTTCTTCCTCTTCCTCTTCATCTTTGCTGCTGCTGATGTGGCTATATCTTCTTTTCTCCTCTTTCTCGCATATTTCTTCTGATGGTGTTTACATTGTTATTTACTACATTGTCTATTGAGAAAATCTAGAGTATATAATAAGATTGAGAGGAGTTCAGAGGCCAGATGAGATCACAGAGGAGGAGAGAGCAGCATATACGGAGCTTAAAGTGGAAGAGAACCAGGTTAACTAAAACTGCCGCTGTAGATCACTACTCGCTGCGGCATTGAAATTCCCACAAACAATAATTTCTTAGAGTAAACGAATGGGACTCCAATAGAAGTAATAGGTGCTGTAACCACTGGAAACATAAACTATAACACATTGTAACACGAACATTACTCATCTCATGTAAATAAAAACAGTGAACATGAGATGCCACGAGAACAAACACTGTTTCCCCACGAGAGTAGCTCTGTTTTTGCAACTGCAAATATATAAGCACACTCGGTAAAAGATCGCAGCGCTGTATGCATAACAGAATCCACATTTTTTTTTATTGTGGAGACTAAGAATAAATAAATAATATATAAAGACAACTCTAGCTACGAGAAACTCCGACATAAAAAGAAGGAATATGTTATGTTTAACTGAACTGAAAAACACAAGTAATTATCTGTCTTCTAGTGAACTAACAAAACCAAAACGGTAAAATCACTATAATAATGACATACAATACTAACAAGTTGATAAATAAGACACATGTGGAACAGTTAGGTATCATTATCCCGAAACGTTTCGCCTACATAGTAGGCTTGGTCAGTCGAATATAGAGATAGCATATACGAGAGAGAGCAGAAGCAGTGGAGAGGTTAAGATGTGATCAGTCCATCAGTCCAGTGATGTGTTAATCTTCTTCAAGGCTGTTGGACTTACCGCATCATTTTTACTTCTCAACTGGCTGTGTGCTCTCCATATTTGCCACCTCTGTATTCGACTGTCGAGGGCCACTGTGCAGGTGAATATACACTACGACACTGTATACTACATATACTACATGATGCAATATGCAATACTAGTAACTGCTCTGCCTTGTACACTGACACAAAACTTGCCTTAAAATCTTTAAAAAATACTTGAACAGTTCAAGTATTTTTGAAAAACGTCGAAGCATTTCAACATTTCGCAGAGAAAGACGCACCAAACATTGTCGAGTCTACTTGATGCATTGTAAATATGGGGAGGAAAAACGAGCATAAGTCATGGACTCATTGATGCCCCTTCCCAAGGCGCAATAAATCAACGACGAGGGGAAAAAATAAATCCAGGCTTGAGGCAATATTATCAACACAAGGGCGTGCTGAAAATAACACTACACTGGAGGAGAGGGGGTGGCAGGAACTGAGGGGAGGAGACTGCAGAGTAACAGTGGGTATTGGATGGGGAGGGAGTTAAGAATAACAATGGGTGTAGTTAAGGAGATACAGCGGGTGGTGCGGAGAGTCGAGACAAAAGCATCATTAACATAGAGTGGAGATCATTTAACGTAAGGTAGTGTGTTCTGTGAGACGTGAAGCTGGAGACCCAGGTGGGTCAGTGGGCCAGTCTGTGCCTCCTCTCCCCTAACCCACTCCCACAACACCCCTCTCCCCTAACCCACTCCCACAACACCCCTCTCCCCTAACCCCTACCACTAACCCCAACACAAAACAGCACAGCAGTACAACATAACAGTGTTCTAGTACCAGGAAGTAGCATAGTAAACCTGCTAGACTCTGGCACTGTTTTCACACAACATAGTGCACATCTCAGTAAACCCAAACTCGAAACAACACAGCAATACCATATAACAGTGTTACAACACAACACACCATTGTGTGTTGTGCGATCGGGGAGCAGAGTTCAACACCAAAGAGTGCACCACTCAACACCTCATCAACTATAAACACTACAAAACCCAACACAATAAGCTAGGCTCAATGAAGAACAACTCAGACCAGCACCATACCACATGAGCCAGGCTACCGGAGGCCTGGTCTGGGACAAAGCCGTTAAAGCGGTGACCCCACGAAATCGACTCCAGGTACACTCCAAAAAGGGAGTCAGACTTTGGATACCATACTATGGTTAATTTGTGTCATCTGGATATTAAACATATTCAACTGTCGTCGGGATATCAACAGTTCATTTTTCGTTTAGTTTATTATTAGATAAGTTCATCTGCCATTTAAAGTACCAGACATATTCATCTATGGTCCATATACTAGCCATATTTTCCCGTGTTGTTTGGATACCGTACGTTCGTCGATTGTTCGGGTGCAAGACATAAGTTCATCTGGTGAAGGTGTTCACTATATAACTGCTCACAGACACGTACGTTCATCAGCGATAGTTTACTGACACACTGGCCTGCCTTGTCCGTGTCTGTGTTGCATACAGCGTGTTTACACGCCTATGACTATACTGAGCGTACACCCAGCAGCATATGTGTTGGTAACGCATGTTTGTCAGCCGGGAGTGAACGCACGCGTGTACCTCATGATGACGCAATGTGCATACTGCTTGATCACACTCGTGTACACGTGCTTGCACAGTCATGGGTGGACGCACGCGCTGTGACCCACGGTGGAACACACACATACAGTACTTGCGACCAGTGAAGAGGCGGGGCCAGGAACTGTGCCTCGACCACTGCAGCCACAACTAGGTGAGTACAAATAGGCGAGTAAACACAGGAGCCACGCTCCGACTCCTGCAAACACAACACTGAGTAAATTCAAGGAGAACGAGTAGCCAAATTTTAAAATCAGGATTAAACAGCGAGGAAAAAATACTAGAATTACTTCTTAAAAAGTGAGTGGAAGATACCTCGGGGGTAGAGAGAGAGAGAGAGAGAGAGAGAGAGAGAGAGAGAGAGAGAGAGAGAGAGAGAGAGAGAGAGAGAGTTAGTGTTTGTACTTCAATCACAGAAACTTTTACAAGATATATGACACGCTACACACTTAAAGACAGGACATCACGAGCATACTTTTCCCCGGTAATTACAATCATCATGAGAGAGGACACCACAAGCATCACTCTGCTGCTCTAGAAGACTATGGATGCTCCTGTAACTATATACAGCCGCCCACACACATGACATGCTCGCTGCACATCCTTCTAGACATTTTCTCCAATGCCAAGAGCTACTTTCATCAAGCTGGCTTCCAGGCTGAGGGACTGATTACCTCATCTTCTGTCGTCAAATTTCATCTCTGTATTGGACTGATAAAGCCACTGGTTGGGTAAACGTCTTCAAATACAGACTTCAAATACAGACTCTTGTCGGTATTGTCTACTATAATTGTTGGAAACGGAAGTTATCGGGGCAAAAAGAGGAATATGTGACGAAGCAACGGAAGCAGGAGCAATAGTACGAGAGAAGAAAGGAGTAAAAGAAGAACAGATAAAATGAAACAGCAAAAGGAAAAAGAAAAACAGAGTAATGCAGAATTACATAGAGAAGGCAAAAACAGTAGTAATAAGAAGTGCAGGAATAGAATAGGGAATCAACAACTAGGAGAGAAGTAGAGAAAATATGAATAAAAGGGGATACATGAAGAAGACGAAAAGTCAGCAGCAGATAAAGAAGCAAGAAAAACAGGAGGAGCAAGATTGGAGAACAGTAGCAGATAAAGAAGCAAGAGAAACAGGAGGAGCAAGATAGGAGAACAGCAGCAGATAAAGAAGCAAGAGAAACGGTAATAAGGTGAGCTACAAGAGGACTAGGAGGAGCGCCAACAGAACAACCTTGACAGCGCAACAGTGAGTGTTTACCTCCCGTTAGCCCTGGGTGCTGGCCAGGCTCTGACGTCACCTCCTTCATCCCCTTTATTCTGCCTACCAGAACCCACCAGTGATGGCTGCAATCCTTTACTACTAGCTATATATGTATAATCACACGACTATAACTTGTGATCGTGGTGACCCTTCTTCTGTTATAAATGTATCAGAAAAAGAGGGTATGGTAATGTCAACAAAGCCAGACATGAATCACAGAGAACCAGAGGAACTGAAAATATGTTACTAGCAGGATAACTTCTGCCAACACCTGCACAGAGAGGGATAACATGCTAGCCACGTATAGTGCCAGGCTGGAGTGTGGAGGATTCAGTGTGGAGGAGTGTGGAGGCTGGAGAGTGGAGGCTGCAGTGTGAAGGCCGGAGTGTGGAGGTTGGAGTGAGTGTGGAGGTTGGAGTGAGTGTGGAGGCTGGAGTGGGGAGGTTGAAGTGTGGAGGCTGGAGTGTGGAGGCTGCAGTGTGGAGGCTGCAGTGTGGAGGCTTCAGTGTGGAGGCTTCAGTGTGGATTGTGGAGGCCGGAAAGTAGAGGATGCAGTGTGGAGGCTGCAGTGTAGAGGATGCAGTGTGGAGGATGCAGTGTGGAGGATGCAGTGTGGAGGATGCAGTGTGGAGGCTGCAGTGTGGAGGCTGCAGTGTAGATTGTGGAGGCCGGAAAGTAGAGGATGCAGTGTGTAGTGTAGAAGTTGTGGTGAGGAATATTAAGTGTGGAAGCTGGAGTGGCCACTAACTCCCAGGTGTGTCCTCCATACTCTCGTTAGAGAAAGCCAGGTAGCCACTACCTCACCACCTACAGTGAGACGACAAAATATGGCTTGACCTCTATTGTCTCGAGGTCACGTGAGTGTGTGTGTGTGTGTGTGTGTGTGTGTGTGTGTGTGACACAGACACACACAAACACACACACAGAGCAGCCTCCTTGAGGTGCCATCCATTGTTTGGTTATTACTAGCCTTATTGTTAGTGATCAGACCACCAACATTCCTTAGGTATCACCACAGAACCTCTGAAGATGCGAGTGTTTTGCAGGGCAGGCAGTGGCACTCGCTTAAATCAGAACTGTACAAGAAACTTTATTATAGTCTGTTTTAAGGCCCATTATAGTCTATTATAGAGGTCTGTCTACTATAGAAATTTGTTTTAAACTGTCTCTAAGCTAGCCTTATGGGCAGTACCTGCCGTTCTATAAGCAGGTACTCGCCCTTTACAATAACGAAAGTTGGACAAAAAAAAGTAGACAGTGAAGGTAACAATGAAGTAAGTTTGGGGGAAGAGGAAGAACGGAAGAGTATCAGGAGAAAGATGAGTGATGAATACATGATGAACACGTGAGAACAATGCCAAAAGCTACGTGACTTGAAAGACAGAAGCTACTCTGTTTAATTTAATTAAACATAGCTCTTATATATATTGGTAATAAAACTATGATTTTCTTTTTCATGAAGACGTGGTTGCAGTACAGTGTCTGGAGATCAAAAATACTTCAACTTAATTAAAGTATAGCAATTTCTGTCAAGTCAAAATTAATTTCTAATACTGGTTATTATTAAGTTATATTTAATTCGAGTGCTGGTCTTTCTTTCAGCAATAGTGGAGGCTCAGTACTCCGTCCGTCGAGCGCGAGTCCTACTCGCTACCGAGTTGTACTCGGGAGCTGTACTTTACGAAGAGATGTAGTCGAGGCTCATGCCATACTCAAGAACAAGAGCTTATTACCCACAAATTCAAGCAGGTTTTACACACACACACACACACACACACACACACACACACACACACACACACACACTTTAAAAAGAGGTACGATAAAGATCTTGGAGCAGGGAGAGTGTGGACATTGTAACGACCAATGAAGAGATAGGGCCAGGAGCTACGACTCGACCCCTGCAACCACAAATAGGTGAGCACACACACACACACAAAGGTCGACAATGAAAATTCAACAGAAAAAAAAACAGAAAAGCTGATAAATATCTTTGAAAGCAAAAATTGTTGTGTAAAACAGTTTGGCTCTACATCAGCAAACTCTTCTACTACAACAATTCTTATTAAGAATCTACGAGTCACAAAAATCCTACAAGAAAGAGAGACGTGGGCAGACTGCATATATTTTAATTTCAAAATGGCACTTGATGTGATTATCACACGAAAAACAAATATAGAAAGTATAGAATAAGAAGCAAACTATTACAATAGTTGAAAAATCTTTTGTTTGAGGGAAAAAATGAGAACATTGATAACATGAAAGTTGTCGTCATAAGATAGTGCACCAACAAGATCCCACAAGGGCAAAAATAAATATTATCTGAAGAAACTTGTTCCTGATGCAGAAATAAACAATGTAGAAGTCTACTGTTCCCTACAAAAGGACTTAGATTAAGCATGTTTAGTAACAGGAAGGCGATGCGTTTATTGAGGGTAAGTGCAACAAAATGGAAATCAGAGAGAGTAAAACAAGCCACAAGAAGAATACAGATCATGTGATAAAATATCGTAAGTGTCGGAGGGAGAGATCAGCCTGAGACTAATTATAATTTAGCAACGAATTGTCACTAGAATATATAATAATGGAAAATTAAATAATTTTACGTGCTATACCGGCAAGCTTCAAAATTAATAACAATGGTAGAATTGGCAACAAAATGTTATGTAAATGGACACAGATGCAACTAATAAGACATTTTATTCTAACAAAGTTTCGTTTTGAAAATACCTTACATATTTATGAACAATGAGATGCTAAAAACGAAACGCTAGACAACAGTTTAAATACACAGCAGCAGTGTAGAGGCAAATAAAAAAAAATACATTGAAAGGGCTAGAATTCTAGAGCCAAAATACGAGTTACGACGAGACATGGTAATTACATGTAAACCATAAAAGGAAATTAAAAATGACCAAGAATTCCTTAACACCATTAACAAACAGAATGAACAACCCACCACATTTATAAACCGAGTAAAATATGTGGTACACTAGATGAATGAAACCCAATGGTCGAAATAAATGCTAAATTAATTTGCAATATAATTTCAAGAAATTATACTGCAAATTACACACAGAAAACAAGTCTCCTCTAACATATCTATTTTCTTGTACCTACAAATTGGTAATTATAAATTCACTTGTCCCCGGGCACCACTTGCTTTTAATATATATATATATATATATATATATATATATATATATATATATATATATATATATATATATATATTATAGTATATACATTGTGCCGAATAAGTAAAATTGGTCAATTAGCAAGAACTCATTTAAAATTAAGTCCTTTCTAAAATTTTATGTTTTACGTTTAAAGATATACATTTTTCATTTATCTTAGTGTAAAAATTAATAATTTTGTACCAAAAGTACCTTACAAAACTTACCTACCTTATTATAACAAGCGCAATTTAATTTAACCTAATCCATCTAAATATATTTTAGATAAGTTTACAATATTTAATAATAAACAAACAATTATTTTTTTTTTCTTTAGGTTCAGAGTGATTTTTGGGAAATTGTTGCATACACAAATTTTCGCTTGCCTCACTCGGCAAGAAGAGCGTTGCTATTTAAGCCAAAATAGCAAGTTTTACCTATTCGGCACGACATATATATACATAATGCAAGTTGAGAGAGTGAAAGCCCAGCGCCTTTTGGTACACGAGAGAGAGTGTGACGCTGGAGTAGAGTAGATGAAGGACAGAGCTGGACTCACTCCAGTGTTTTTATTTGCCTCAGCACACGTGAAGCGGAACACACCTATGGAGAGCCATGGGACTATTATTCTCATTCTCATTCTCATTATCATTCTGTCTGTCCTCTCTCTCTCTCTCTCTCTCTCTCTCTCTCTCTCTCTCTCTCTCTCTCTTCACCTCAGTGGTACAGTGCAGAACAGTGGTAGTATTGTGGTGAGGGAGGAACACTGTACAACTGGTAGAAATGTACTTTCTTTACACAGTGTTTTACAAGGTTAGGTTAAGGCTCCTAACTATATTTACAAGCTAAGAGCTGTTACCTACATGAGCGCTCGCTCGCTCCTCTCTCTCTCTCTCTCTCTCTCTCTCTCTCTCTCTCTCTCTCTCTCTCTCCCTCTCTCCCCCTCTCTTCCTCTCTCCCCAATTAAGACACCTTGCGTCATTTATTTTTCCTCTAACGCTCTCCAGTAGTCCCACACAATATTCTCTTTCTTATGAATCATCCCTCTCCACCTTCCCTGTTCTCCTTGTCCCCATTCTCACCTCCGACAACTGTTGCAAAAAAAAGCGTGTTGTACTGTCGCTGTAGCAGCACCAACAAACTCAACAGCAACAAATTAATTTTTTTTATGATATATACACGCTCACACGCGTGTGTGAGCGTGTAGGAGTGAATGGAGACGAATGGGACCTGACGAGCTGTTGGAGTGTGAGCAGGGTAATATTTAGTGAAGGGATTCAGGGAAACCGGTTATTGATTTAGCCGGACTTGAGTCCTGGAAATGGGAAGTACAATGCCTGCACTTTAAAGGAGGGGTCTGGGATAGTGACAGTTTGGAGGGACTATTCTAAACTGCAGTATGTGAGCGCCTCTGCAAAGACAGTGATTATGTATGAGTGTGGTGAAAGTGTTGAATGATGATGAAAGTATTTTCTTTTTGGGGATTTTCTTTTGGTCACCTCTCTGGGATACCCAACTTGTTGGAAAAAATAGCATATATATATATATATATATATAATATATATATATATATATATATATATATATATATATATATATATATATATATATATATATATATAATGTATTATATATATTGTGTGTGTGTGTGTATGTTTCAATATAATAAATAATTTATATTGCTTTTGCTGACCTTAAATCTATAATCAAGGTTCAGAATTGCATCACGTAATACTAAGAAACAAAACATAAACAGCAAGCACATTAGAAAACGGTCGAATTCGGGGACCCCTGCTGCTGCTGCCGCCCTTTCTTCCCCTCGTGACGATGACCTGAAAATGTCTGGCAGTTCTGCACGTCGCAACTAACTGGAAGAAAAAGAAAAACGCCAGAGACGAGAGGGATGGACTGTGCCAAGGAGGATGGGGAACATATCGACCTGATTTAGGACCAGAAGAAAGCTACCTGACGACCTGACTTCCCCTTACCCCAGCCCAGTACCGCTCCACAACAATATTCGTCTAGGTTTCCCGATATTCAGAAGATCACTTCTCCGAGGCTTCTGGAAGTTGTGTTTACCTTCATAGTTGAGTATTCCCAGTGGCGATATTTTTTATATAGACCATTTTACATAGATCATTCCAATTTGGTTTCCATGCGAGAACGGGAACCATCTCACAGAACAGGCAAATATGTCAAAACATCTCTCCAGCTATTATGAAACGTCGAAATATTCAATATTATATTTTTTATGGATTTTTTAAAATATGTGAAATATTTAAAAATACAGAAAAATGTGCCAAAACCCACGGCAGGCGAAACGTAGAACTCGCAGCTTGTGTGCTGACCAGATTGCTAGCACACTAGCACACTCGCCTTGTGTGAGATAGTCTCATTAGCTCGCCTTCAAACTTTCAGCACTGATGTATGTGATCAACGCTGTATGACCCTTGTGGGTTTATAATAATAATAATAATAATAATAATAATAATAATAATAATAATAATAATAATAATAGTGTATTTGACAAGACGGTTATTGTTACTGGAGTGCTTCTGTGCTAACATGTCAAATTTATTTTCAAAATAGTGTCGTATTTTTTTTTTTATCACGAGTATGCCTTACTAGAATGGCTTGAATTATTAATGGCTGATGCCATATACAGTTTTATGCACAGTTAGCAAAAGCTAATTCAGAATGTGCAGTACAGTTCTGGTCAACATACCACTGAAGGGAGGTTAAAGGTATTGTGGGTGAAATGACACACGTTGAAGAATTTAATACACTTTTCCAACATGTGGGAATCTTTATTGTATAAACGTTTCGCCAACAAGTGGCTTCCTCAGTCCAGCACAGAGACGAATGGTGAAAGATGAGAAGGGGTTTGAGGCAATCAGTCCCTCAGCCTGGAGTCGATGTGTTCGCTCCATGAATCTTGAGAAAAAGTGTCTAATTATTCAACCTGAGAGAAGGTGTTTGGTCCCTTAGTCTTAAGAAAAGGTAAGGAACTGAACACCTTCTGTCAAGTCTGAGGGACTGAACGCGGTACCTCAAAATTTTCTCTGTCTCTCCATTTATTTCATTGTCTCCAGTATGTAAATCGCCTCCGTATTCGATTGAAAATGTCTGCTACTCAGGCGAAAAGTCTCGTTAATAAGCATACCTAGGTGTTGTATATGTGTCTTTTTCATGAACTTAGTCGGTATTGTGAAGTATTCATGTGCAGGGTAAGGTCATACCCACAAGAAGCCCCATACGCAAAGTAACGACATTTATTACAGGAAATACTTCTCCACAAGTGGCTTCTCCAGTTCTGATTTTCGCCACGAGTGACGAAGGGTGTCCTTTAATCAGTGTCATAACTCTACGTACGTCTTCTCTTCCAGTTCTTGTTAGAGAAAGTGTTGAGAAAGTTTGGAGTAGCTCTTCATGCTCATAGTTTTAGCATGATGTAGGGATGAAGACCTCAGTGAAACACGAATAGTTATCTACAAAGTTAGCAACAAGGAGTCTGCATTGTCCACTCTCAGCATGAAGCGTAAGTTAACGAGTATTGGTTAGAATTGGTTATGTGGAGAGCTAAATCCGTGTGGATTACGACTGACGAATTAGTTCTTGTTGTAGTACTGTGTGAATTTTAAGTTAGTGCAGAAAGACAGTCTTAAAATAATGCCGTGTATAAATCAAGCATCAGAAGAAAAGCTGAAAAATCGCAGGACACGCCCACAGTGTACCCCTAACCCGGACACCTGAGAAAATACAGGTGAATGGTCGAGAAGAAAGCTATTCTTGGGAGTTGTGTTGCGCTCAGTGACCCGAGGTTCCTCACCTGCTTCCTCAACCCAGTCGGGTGGTCCGTACGCGCTCACCATGACATATCCGACGCCCACCACACAACACCATCAACGGCAATGAATACACCTCAAACAGCAACACAGAAGATAATACCAGTACCGTCGACATCAGTGATTGTACCAACACTGTCTTAAATCAGTGATAATACCAATTATAGCAACACCATCGACAGCATCATCAACGCTAACACGAACACTTAGTAATGTCACCAACGATAATACCAATTACGAAGATGGACACATATGCAACGTTCTGAACACCTTATTTTAGGTTACGATTCCCTCGCCTAGAGCTTCGTCAAACCTTATTATACAAAATCGAATAGCTGTAGTGAACAGATGAGGTGTAAGGGAGTGACACGAACATAAAATACACAAGAAACGTGTTTAACAAAAAGAGTTGTAAAAGGAAAAATATAGCATAAATTTAGCAGTAGAATCGTACATAAATAACATGCATTAGATGATGGCTACTTTGCAGGGTCTCAATATTATTTTTTTTTCTATAATCAGAAATGTTGAAACTGACTCTTATGGGTGATAATATTGGAGGCAGCTATGAGGGATGCTTCTAAACACTTCCTCTTGCGTAGATCTGTTTCCTTGATGACGATACTTGTGAGGTGACCGTGAAAATTGCAATAAATTTCACGTGTTTTGTTGTGGTTATTTGTTGCACAGGCATATTTACGCTCCCTAATACATGTTTCCAAATTCCTTGACTTTTCACCAACGTATATTTTCTGTTAATCTTCACGGGGAATAATGAAAAGTCATTCGTCACTGCTTTTAATATTGGCTGCTATGGTTCTGTCTATCTTTACAGAGATTATCGAACTGGCTATAGACATTCTGAGGGGTACATAATGAGAGTGCCTTTGTTATGTTATCAGCTACACCGTGATTGGGTAAAAATGGTGACTAACTCCAACAAGTATGTAAACAGACTGTCACATACACGTGTTTAAGAGACTTACATACTTACCTCAAACTGTCTGTACTCGACTGATGAAGCCTGCATTGCAGGAGAAACGTTTCGTCAATAAAGATACCTAGTATTTATTAAGTACGCAGATAGCAGTTTCAAGGCCTGTTGTACCTGGCCGTAACTTCAGTCTCCAAACACCCCAGACTATCAAACACTAGGGCTAGTTTTTTCTTCACCCGTGTATTCTTTCGCCAAGATATGTACAGTATTTACAGAGTTAAATCAGCAGTATAACAATAATAAGCCAGAGAGCAAAGAACCGCTCATAACAACAGGTTTACACCTCAAAAATAGTCAAGAGAGTATGAGTGTACCAGACCAGCTTGAGTGAGCGTCTGACCCCCAGCCAAGTGGTCAAGTACAACGTCACCTCGGCTGAGGGGACAAGCTCAACGCACACCAAAGTATTGCACATGTGACCTACTCATGAACATGTCGTTATTGCGTACAGACGTGGTTACCTGGTGTGTTGATGATGCGTGAAGCTTACACTTCCTGAGAAAATATAAACGGATTTATAATTCTGTAAAGACTTGGTAAATATAAGCACACTCTTCTTCCAGGTATTCTGGGCTGATAATTATGTGCACGCAAAGGAAACATTCTTATCACTCCAGTTTAGTTTGCGTGATCTGGTTAGAATAAAAATGTACCAAGTCGTTCATATTTTCTTCAGAGAGTAAAAGAAGAGAGCTCTGAACATAATACACACACCAAGTACTGAAACAATTACTATAACTTGTATCGTATTCCCCAACAACAATGCAGCTGAGAACATAACTAAGGACCTCTCATCATGTAACACTGAACCAGCTATAACCAATACCACCACCTCCAAAGCCTCAGCTAGAACCTAAGCGGTCAGTATTGAAACATATATTACTGAGCATCAGTATGCCTGTACAGCAGATACCCACAACAATACATGTGAGATTTATCACGGTTCTCGTAGTCAGCTCATGCAATGAAACGAGGCAAGAATAATTACCAAGCAAACGGGTCTAAGCAGGAGGAATTGTTTAAAAGTTGTTACACCCTCATACTCAGGCCCCGCCCTCACACCTCACATTTCACTGTATACTGATACTCTTACACTGTCCGGTTACTTACACTGAGGCTTGCCACAGCTCCTAGCGAGCGCAATTTAGCAAATCTAAAGTATTCAGAACTTTGCATATGTGTCCATTTACCTAACATATTGTCGGAATTTTTATACCTCTCTACTCTGTTATAATACCAACGCCATCACGACAACTCCCAACCTAACCACAAATCCAACAGTAAGATCACTACCACCAGCATCACCAAGTACAGTAAATAGCATCACTTCAAGCAGCACTAGTACCACTACTAGCAACACCAAGCAAGCAACACCACCACCAGCAAGCACCAAGCTAGCAGCGATATCACTAGCGCCACCAGCAGCACAAGCAAGCAATACCTCGGGTGAGATAAGCAGCCCCCCCTGGAGCCTTGGACACAAGTCACTGTGAGGTCAATGACCGTGCGATCACATGAGGAGAGACACTAACATGGCCTCGGGTCCGCCCTAGAGGCTCCCAACTGAGAAAATCTCCGTGCAACTGGACTTGCATCTTCCAGCTGCACTCAACAAATAATGAGAAATGGAAAAAAAACTCAACAAGAAATGCAACACTAGACATGGCTTTGTACTTTTTGATGAGTCGATAAGTACGGATCCTGAAGCCATGGAGAAGTCACGGTCAGTTTTTCTATGACTTGTAACAGTGCAACGGCATAAGACGACCCCTTCCCAACGGTACATGATCCCTTCCATCCCCCCTTCCCTACAGTACACCAGTACCCTTCGACGGTCAAAGATCACATTCCCTTCACAACGGTACACCCAGAACTTCTTCCTTCCCAAC
This sequence comes from Cherax destructor, assembly GCA_009830355.1. Lineage (NCBI taxonomy): Eukaryota > Metazoa > Arthropoda > Malacostraca > Decapoda > Parastacidae > Cherax > Cherax destructor. The sequence continues at coordinate 139,182 of WNWK01001810.1, forward strand.
GGTACAAGATCCCTTCCTTTCCAAACAGTACAAGATCCCTTCCCGTCCCAACGGTACAAGATCCCTTCCTGTCGTAACGGTACGAGATCCCTTCCCGTCTCAATGGTATAAGATCCCTTCCCGTCCCAACGGTACAAGTCCCTTTCCGTTCCAACGATATATCAAGAACTCCCTTCTTCCCAACAGTACATGTTCTCTTCCATCCCCTTCCCTATATTACGCCACGAACACCCTTCCCCCTCCCTAAATGTAAAAGACCCGATTCCCTTCCTAATGGTATACCAAGAACCCTACCCATCCCCCCTTTCCCTACTTTCCAACGGTTTAACACCCTTCCCCGACCAATGGTACACCAACACCTCCCTCTTTTCTTCTCTCATAAACATTAATGAGGGATCTTCGTGTTCGGGATTAAAAAAAATTGAGTTATTCATCTGGTAATTAGCTTGCACACCCACCTGGTCACTCCACCTCCCACACAGACACCGTCCTGGCCATATTAAGTAGCTCCTGGCCATGGTATGAGTGCCGCTCCAGGGGGGACTGACCGTCTTGGCCGTGAACCAATACTTTCCACACGGTTTCCATAGGAAAAAAAATAAAATTAAAATCCTCGTTATTTATGCATGCGTGACCCTTATGGATTTAACGCTTTCCTTGAATTACAATCATAACAGATCTCCGTGTAACAACAATTATTAAGAATATGTCTAAATTTTTTATCACGTTATCCTTCAAAACAACAGCAACAACGACAGTAATAATAATAATAATAATAATAAAATGATAATTTATTTTATTATTATTATTATTATTGTTAGTTCAACCGAAGTGTTTAGAATCTTTTCTCCGAGTCTGGATCAGCTAGACCTTCAGGTGAAGAATAAGTCACATCAGCAAAATACATAACCCAGATGTTGGTAGTGTGTCGTATTTATCAAGTTGTCGGTGCTGTGTATCACGTATAATATGACACCTTCAGGTTGAAGTAGAGCTGGAGGAAGTTAGGAAGGAAACAGCTTCTCAGAGGGTAAAACAAGGAGGTTCGCCTCCGGAATAAGTAAGAAGACACTAAAGATCCCAGCCAAGAAGAATGGAAATTGGTTTGTAAGATAAGATTAAAAATGAAGGTGAAGTAATTTGGGGAAACTGCTGTTGAAATCAACCGAAATGCGATTTTATATTTATAAAGCAATGGAAGATTTTGGTTAAGCAGCACTATAAACGTTGTTTCTAACATTGTCAAGTTTACACTGACATTTTCAACTTGCTGCAGTCGAGACCAGTTCACTTTCACAGTACACAAAGCAAAATCACAAAGCAGGTTAAACTATTCAAATTCTATTGTTCAAATTCGTGTCATCAGCAGTAACTATCATCAAATTTAGACGAAAGGGAAAATATCCCCACCATTTGTGCCGAGAGAGATACTAAAGTCTAAGCCAAGCCCGCACCTATGTTCTTAGTAACGAATCCTCTGCTCTTATTGACGAATCCTCTGCTCTTAGTAACGAATCCTCTGCTTTTAGTGACAAATCACTACCGCACAAAGGTAAGCCTGCGTCTGGGGTTCTCTCACAGTTCTTACCCCTGGAAGTTTTCGCTGCTTTGTAGGATTCGACCTCGAACGAATTTTGGACTGTGTTTAAAGCCATTCTGTAACAATGATTGCAATTTTTTTACGAGTGATTTTTCTACGTAATAGTTTTTTATATGTCGTCTGCCTTTTTTTCAAAACTTATGATTATTTTAATACCTTAAAATCCGCGGTGTAGCATCTGCTAGCTCATTGTTTTAATCTACTGGACTGTTAGCTACAATAAAAATCCAAACTTTGTTTTTGGTAATGTTACCAGCCACCACAGCTGCGTCCTCATTTGTAAGCTCTTTTTATAAGGATCCTTTTAATAATATTATGCTTAATCAAATCTGGCTCTTGGCCTTTTAAGCTATGTCAGATATAATACATTACTTTCTTGTAGTCATTTTTTGCAGTTGCAGTGATATGCAGCCTCAGCAACATTCGTGTAGTCTATTGGCTTTAGACCTACTCAGCCTATCTTGGTTAGATATACCACTTTATATTTCAGTGGGTACTTCTCATCCCACACACCGAGGGACCGAGGATTGATCCTCTGATTAGTGGAAATGTGGGGCAGGTTTCCTTACACCTACTGCCCCTGTGTCTCCTAGTAGTAAGTACGTACTCGGATGTTAGACTGGTGTGGGTCGCATCATGGAGGAGAGGAATAAAGGACCCAATGACTTTATTGGGGCATCCTGGGTTATTAACCCTCCTGCAGGTTAATAATCTAACAAAATTTTCCTCGTCTTCTCTATTTGCTTTTCATCATTTCCGTCCGAGGGCAACAGATAACAGTAACATTTCCTCGGAGAAGTGGAGAGGCAGCAGGATAGCTTTGTTGTGACGGGAGTGTGACGGTGATCCTTGGTAAGAGTTGTTGTGACGGGAGTGTGACGGTGATCCTTGGTAAGAGTTGTTGTGACGGGAGTGTGACGGTGATCCTTGGTAAGAGAGACCAAAGGAAGTAATGCTTCAGCATCTCCGTGACCCGTTACTGTGTAGGATGCAGGGAGGAGGGTCCCCGCCCACACTATGCTCTACTTACAAGACAACACCCATGTGACCCGCATCCACGCTCACCAGGGACCACGTGACCCGGGGTCACTTCAGGCCGCTTGACCCCTCTCCACAGAAGTCATCTAAGACTATGTGACCGGTTCCCTCAGGGCCATCTCAGACTTTCCAGGTCTCACTGTTGACCGTGTCAGAAGATCACTTCACTCCTGAAGACTGTGGAACACTGAAAATGTTGAATGGGGTGGTCGACGAGTGGGAGGGAGGCGTGGACGAGTGGGAGGGAGACGTGGGCGAGTGGGAGGCGTGGCCATGAACAGTGAGTGATGGGTGATGAGTGGGATGATGTGTAAGTAAGACTGGGTCACCAGGCACTGCGGTGGGGAAGATGAGGCATAGGTCATGTTTTTTCCCACGACTTCCTTATATCACCCTGTTGAATGTTGAGAAAAAGAGAGAAAGAGAGAGAGAGAGAGAGAGAGAGAGAGAGAGAGAGAGAGAGAGAGAGAGAGAGAGAGAGAGAGAGAGAGAGAGAGAGAGAGAGAGAGAGAGAGAGAGAGAGAGAGAGAGAGAGAGAGAGAGAGAGAGAGAGAGAGAGAGAGAGAGAGGCGAGACAAAAAAAGAATGAAAAATACAAGGTATGCAAAACAATCACTTGAGACACAGGAAGGAAAGCACAACAAGGGAGAAGAAGAACGGGAGAGAAAGGCAGTGGCGAAGAAGTAGAGATCAAGGGATGTAGAAGAGGGAAGAAAGAGGGTGAGGACGAAAGTTCAAAGTATACACAGACACACACAGAAGAGCGACGATACAAAATTCTGAGAGGAAATGATATACTGAACAGAGAAAGATTGTTCGAGAGGCGGGAAACAGGAACAAGGGAACACAGCTTGAAGTTAAAAACACAAATAAGTCACAGGGACGTTAGGAAGTGTTTCTTCAGGCTTAGAGTGGTCGGGAAGTGGAACGACCTGAACAATAAAGTGGTAGATGCAGGATACATACATTATTTTAATAATAGGTATGAGAGGGCTCTCGAAGGCAGGAGAGAGTGAACCCAGTACAGGCCAGCAGAGAGGCGGAGCCAGGAGCCGAGACTTGACCCCTTCATAGCTGCTTCTGAAGCTACTAATAAGTAGTTACAAGCCATGAAAAACAAGTAAGGTTTCATAGTAAGGAAGTCTTTGTGAAACGACACTTGACGATCAACGGCAGAGTTAGAGATTAAAGATTATTTATTTCAGCATGATACAATGTTTATACAGAGGTGGGTGACATTTAGGTGTGCATACATAAAGCCCCTTAGCATGCAGAGCATTGTAGGTTGAACTGTATATTCCTGCAAATCAAGGCCACGTATAGTTCCTCTCTTCCTTATTGTGAATTGCTGTTGCTTTCGCTTCTGATAATCCCCCCTCCTCTTCCTATGTTTCCATCTGAAGTCATACGCGTGTTGTTTGCTCAAGAAATAACAAGCTGCCATAACTGTGAGTTGGACCTGCCTAGCATGGGCCAGTAGACCAGCTGCAGTGCTCTTTCTTTCTTATGTTATGATAACTGTTAAACAGAAGACCACTCGTCCACCTTCACTCAACAAGATCTGTTATTGTATTTCATGACACACTAAACCCGTGTGGGCTCATTCAGCGCAAGGAAGTGAAGGCTCGATTCTCCTTTCGCGAATGCTCGGCTCGCTCCATGTTACGGACCAGCCTCACGGGGATTCATGTTACGGACGAGCAGTATGGGGTTCACGATAAGGACCAAAACAGTACGTACGAGGTTCATGATGCGAACTAGCCTTACTGGGTCCATGTTACGGACAAGCCTCACGGGGGCCCATGATACGAACCATCCTCATTGGGTCCATGATACCGACCAGGCACACGGGGTCCGCTTTACCAACCTTCCACTCTCAGCCCTCGCCCATTTCCCAGGGGCATGACCCACATCTTCACAGCTACACACTCAACTGAGAGGAAAAAAAAACAGCTTCTCGTAGCTACCTGCGCATTTGTTTACTTACACTATGAAAGAATAAAGAGACTAATCCAGCTAAGAGACTTAACGTATTTATGACTGATAGAAGGGCTTGAAACCCATACAAGGGATGACTTCATTGAATCCGGTGACTTGCGGACACGTGAGCATCGCCTTGACCGCATTTCCTAGATGTTGCTGCCACAGCATCATCTCTTGTGTATTTTTTTCTCTTGCTATATGCAAGTATATATTTGTCAGAGTAACCTGTCTTAGGAATTGTGCGTATATCAATAGCAAAATGTGCCGAGAATTGAGTGTCTAAAGCCTCGTATTATGTTATATTCACTTAGAAATTGTTTTTTTTTAAGTGCTCTGGGAATGTTGATGCTGTGAGGAAGAAGAGGAGGAGCAGGAGGAAAATGAGGAGGAGAAGGGGGAGGAGGAGGGGAGAAGGAGAGAATAAAAATCTGGGTTGCAGGTGTGTGCATGTGTGTGTGTGTGTGTGTGTGTGTGTGTGTGTGTGTGTGTGTGTGTGTGTGTGTGTGTGTGTTGCAAATTGGAGAGGAGGAGCGGGAAGTTGGCTTGGTCCACCCTCCACGCCACTCCCTCACCTGAAGTACCCTACAACACCCACCCTCCCACCCGCAACACCTACCCTCCCACCTGCAACACCCACCCTCCCACCTGCAATACCCACCCTCCCTTCTCCCACGACGTTAGTACCGTAGTTCAACACGAAAGCAAAATCATGCAAATTGTGAAGAGAGAAAGAAAAGCCCAGAGACGGAGTTCAGTTCGGGAGGTGAAAAACAACACACTTCCCTCAAAGTAAAGGATCTGGAAGGGCACATCACACCGTACATATCACCAGAGGTGTACATAAAACCGCATCATATCTACGAAATTCTTTAGGACTTCATATACAAATGTGAAGCGTCTCGTAGAGTACGCAGCACCAGCATGAAGCCCACTCCTGAGTATCTTCATCAATGTGGAAGCAATCAGAGAGAACCGGGGAGGTCAGGATGAGCGATTGTATTTGAGAGACAGAGACAGACATATAGACAGACAGACAGAGACAGAGAGTTAGTTACCAGTTGTCAAAGGCCCTTATCCATAGACATTTAGCCTGTTCTGTGTGTGTGTGTGGAACAAGAATGAGATGTAACTTCCCCTCCCCCTCCGTCAACACACAGTGAATAAACTCAGGAATATAAGCCAGGAATCCTGTGGTACG
>WNWK01001810.1:150000-185000 GCA_009830355.1 Cherax destructor
AGAGGACAGGAGGGTTAGGGGAGACATGATAACGACATATAAAATACTGCGAGGAATAGATAAGGTGGACAGAGACAAGATGTTCCAGAGAGGGGACACAGAAACAAGGGGTCACAATTGGAAGTTGAAGACTCCTATGAGTCAAAGGGATGTTAGGAAGTATTTCTTCAGTCATAGAGTTGTCAGGAAGTGGAATAGCTTGGAAAGCGACATAGTGGAGGCAGGAACCATACATAGTTTTAAGACTAGGTTTGATAAAGCTCATGGAGCAGGGAGAGAGAGGACCTAGTAGCAATCAGTGAAGAGGCGGGGCCAGGAGCTATGACTCGACCCCTGCAACCACAAATAGGTGAGTACAAATAGGTGAGTACGTGTCTCAGACACGGTTACACTGCATAGCTGACACACTCAAAAATACAAAAACCATGTCTAAAAAGCCCACGGTGCACCACCTGAACTTATGCAGCTGTAGCAAACACAGGTGGAACAATACATAAAAATCTCAAATACCATGCTGAAACAATACCACGGCTGGAACAATACCACGGCTGGAACAATACCACGGCTGGAACAATACCACGGCTGGAACAATACCACGGCTGGAACAATATCTTGGCTGGAACAGTACCATGGTTGGAACAATACCATGGCTGGAAAAATACCATGGCTAGAATAATACCATGGCTGAAACAATACCACGGCTGGAACAATACCACGGCTGGAACAATACCATGGCTGGAGCAATACCAAGGCTGGAACAATAACATGGCTGGAAAAATACCACGGCTTGAACAATACCATGGCTGGAACAATTCACCAGTTTCACTCAGTACTATTATTTCTACTACTAATTCCTCTACTACTACTACTGCTGCTATCTTTATCACCACTTCTGCTGCTGCTACTACCACTAATTTTACGTTCACCACCACCAACTACTACCACCACAACAACAACCACTCCCTACCCCGCCCCCGGTATTCGCTACTTTTTCTTCGGCCGACTTGCAACTTGACAATGGCCCAGGACGGAGCGAAACGTTGTCATAAGTGTGGGTTTTGGGTGGATCACTTCAATAAATTATCATCTCTCTTTAGGGACCTTCTCCTCTCGACATAGTTGTGATTGTTGTGTGATGTTATGTGATTGTTATGTGATGTGATTGTTATGTGATATATGTGTCTAAGTGAGCAATTAAAATCTGTAAAACTGGCCACGTCACCTGGCCAGGCCAAAATACGAGTGTATGAGAGGTGTGTTGTATTTATCGTAGTCTTTCCTCACATTTCCGTTGTCTCGCATACTCTATCCCCCTCTCTTATTTTCTGTCTTTCTCGTTGTGTATCTGCAACTACCTAATTGTAATTGTCCTTTGCAAATTTACAGGGGTTAGGCGGAAGCTCTAACCCTTGGGCTAGAGCTTCCGCCTAACATGACTACTCAGCAATGTAGTTCTGGTCGTCCTACTTTACACATCTTTCGCAGAATTGTGTCATAACGCCCCTGTAACATCATCCTCAAATAATGTTAGTTTAAATTTGTTAAAGGGATGGACAGGTTAGCCGGTGGAAGGCCTCAGTCATGTGATCAAAAGCTCCTGTGGAGGATCATCATATGACAGACCCGCGTTAGGAGGCACTGGTTCTGTTTCCTTACTAATTTTTGCCTAACCTGACTTCTCTTTGTTAAGGGCTGTGGTTCGTACGATGGACTGCCTGCGGCCAGCAGTAACAGCCTGGTTGATCAGGCCCCGATCCACCAGGAAGCCTGGTTATGGATTGGGCCACGGGGGCATTGACCCCCCAGAAAACATCCTTGAGGCATCCTTCAGATTCAGGGAGTGCACTTTACCTGATTTGTATTCTCTTGGTAAAACGTGTTTTATTGTCTCAGGAGTATTTTGTATGTTGTTAACATATCCACTCTCATGAGAGCTCGCGTAACACACTGCTGTCACTTTGCACTGACAGATGTGGAGGGAATGTGACCTAAAGTTGTCATTAACTCACTGCCATGAACCCATTGCCCTGAACTCCCTGCTCTTGTCTTACTGGCACGAACTCACTGAGACAGACAGACAGACAGACAGAGAGACAGAGACAGAGAAAGAGATACACGAGCACACTTAATCAGCCTCCTGAGAGCACGGGACCCCCTACGAGTGCCATCGATAGGTCATGTATACTCACCTAATTGTGGTTGCAAGGGTCGATTCACAGCTCCTAGCCCTTCCTCTTCACTGGTCCACTCTCTCCCTGCTCCATGAGCTGTGTGTGTGTGTTGTGTGTGTGTGTGTGTGTGTGTGTGTGTGTGTGTGTGTGTGTGTGTGTGTGTGTGTGTGTGTGTGTGTGTGTGTGTGTGTGTGTGAATATATCCGCATCTCTCACTCATAACTCCCTCACGCACATAATTACCTGCTGGTACGACCACACCTCGCTGGACCACCACCTCACCTGCAGAATCAGAAGATAAATTACAACTCAACAAATAAGCAAATAAATGTAATAAAAATGATGAATATTTATGCTTTGATAAATTCGCAAAACAAAATGCATTTAACATTTGCAATAAATTCCGTATCAAGGTCTCTGCATTGTTTCGCATCCATCCTTTTGTTTTCTTCATGAAAGGAAGTTTGCGTACAAGCATATGCACAGAGTGGCGTATATCCGTGTATATACGCCGAGACGTTGATTTAGTCTCAGTTCTTGGGATTAAAGTATTCTTGGCAGGTTGTAAACAGGTGACTTGCAGCCTTAATGACCCTCGTGTAGTCCATCTGTTTATACTTAGTAAACCAACATAGTTTGCTGCACCTGAGCAGCCAGGGTGCACAGTACCTGAGCAGCCAGGGTGCACAGTGCCTGAGCAGCCAGGGTGCACAGTACCTGAGCAACCAGGGTGCACAGTGCCTGAGCAGCCAAGGTGCACAGTACTTGAGTAGCTAGAGTGCACAGAGGTGTGTCGTACTCTCTCTCGTGTCTCTGTCCTCCTTTCTATATGTTTGTAGTTCTATGTATGTCTCTGTGACCGTTTCTCCCGCTCCCCCCTCCCTCCCTTTCTCCTCGACCTTCCTTCATTCTTCCATCCCTCTCTTCCTCATGACTTCACTCATAAACTTCCCTACTTCCCTTATATCTCTGCTTCTTCTCTCTCTCTCTCTCTCTCTCTCTCTTATATATATATATATATATATATATATATATATATATATATATATATATATATATATATATATATATATATATTTGCTGCACCTATATATATATATATATATATATATATATAGGTGCAGCAAACTATCTTGGTTTACTAAGTATAAACAGGAGATGTTTCTAGTGAGGTTGCCGGAGATTGCACACCATCCTGCAAGACCCTGGCATCTCTTACCTAAGAAGGCAACACCTCATAACACCGCCTTTATTCGCGGGGGTCTCGCTCTCCACAAGCTTGCGTTCACCTCAAGGACTTCTTTTTTGTGGCCTCTAGAGACGAAGAGGAACGAAACGGGATGTAATGCAACGAACAGAAGGAGGCGGAGAGATGGAAGGAGGGGGAGGGGAATACGGACCACGAAATAGCGTGAATTAGTGTCTCTTCTTCCCAAGCTGAGATACACTCAGCTCTCTTGTTAAGCTCCTCTCCATAGTAAATTTCTCGTCAGTGTGATTGAAAAAAAGGTGCATCGATAATTAAATACCACGTACTGTGAAGGCCTTTCCACGTGCTACTCAATTTTCAATGCACATTTTTTTTCAGTCGCATTCACGAGGAACTTAACATGAGAGTTGACGGTATTTGGGAACCCGATGCCCGACATTTTCAATATAAGAACATAAGAACATAAGAATGGAGGAACACTGCAGAAGGCCTACTGGCCCATACAAGGCAGGTCCTTATCAAAACCACCACTACCTAAGAATTTACTCCTGTACTCACGACACTAATCAAACCCAGCCCCTCCCACTCATATATTTGTCCAATCTCTTTTTAAAGCCACCCAAGGTCCTAGCCTCTATCACCCTACTCGGAAGATTGTTCCACGCATCTACAACTCTGTTCGAAAACCAGTACTTGCCTATGTCCTTTCTAAATCTAAATTTATCCAATTTAAATCCGTTATTTCTGGCTCTTACTTGGTTCGATATCCTCAGTATTTTATTAATATCTCCTTTGTTTATGCCCATCATCCACTTGTACACCTCGATGATATCTCCCCTCATTCTACGTCTCTCCAGAGAGTGGAGATTCAATGCTCTAAGTCTATCTTCATACGGGAGATTTCTTATACTGTAAATCATTTTAGTCATTCTTCTTTGTATGTTCTCCAATGAATCTATATCCATCCTGTAGTAAGGAGACCAAAACAGATTCATCTGTAGGATGAATTTGCTTCGGCATTAATGTCCCTTTTTTTAATGATTACGTATGAATACCATTTCTGATGTCATGTGTAGAAAGGCATAAATTATCATAAAGAAATATTAAACTTGCTCTGTAAAGAACATTTTAAGGGGACAAAAAAATGAGAAAAACCTTAATATTTTAAATGTTGAACCTCTCCGTCACACAGGATGGAGAGGTTCAACGAGAGAGGCGTGAAGTACCCGAGTACGAGACTAAACAAGAGATAGAGAGAGAGAGAGAGAGAGAGAGAGAGAGAGAGAGAGAGAGAGAGAGAGGAGAGAAGTATTGGGATAGCCGGGAGGCTGCCAGAGGCGAGTTGAAACCTCGTACCGCTAAGTCCATTGTCAGGAAAAAAAAGATACGGGTAGTCTACGACTTATGTAATTTATCTTTAAAGGATTGTGATGGATATTTTTTTGTTCCACAGTGCAGGAACATCCTGGTGCGGGCGTGGGTATGTGGGCGTGGGTGTGTAGGCGGCCATGTTGCTGCTGCCTCTGTACCGTTATGTACCCGGCCCTGGTTGCTAGTGCAGGCAGAGGCAGGCAGCAGGCTCCCTCACTCTTCCTCTCATCCTGTCTTTGTCTCTCTCTACGTTTGTTGTCGTGTATATGAAGTCGTTCTTGGTCTTGCATGTTGCCTGACTACACGCGGACTAACTTTCTCATCCTAAGACACGATGTTTACCTCGCACTCACATCCCCCCCATTCCCCATCAACTGACATACTCACACCTTCCCCATCCACTGACACACTTCCCCCCTCCCTGCCCAATCCTCTGACACACTCCCCCTCCTCACATCCCTCCGCTTCCCCCACCATTCAACCTCAAGATGCTTGACATGTTTATTGTGTTTATGCATTGAATTTGGCTTTAGATAAACCCAAAAAAAACATATCGCCATTACTTTCTACGCATATCCACTACACACGACCCTTACCCACACCACACGACCCTCCATATTCCCCCTACACGATCCTCCAAATTCCACCTCCATCAAACACGGCTCTTCCACCACCAATTACAACCGTCCACCACCACACAATCCTCCAACACACACACTCACGGGATCTGTGACTCAACCCCTGCAACCACATACAGGTGAGTACACACATACACACATCTGTTACCATAACAAGAGTGCCCCATACGTCCTGGCACTAGGTGACGCCCTCGAACCTTACTGACGATGTTGGTTTCGTTGCTGGAGTGAAGGAGACAGGGATATGGTAAGGAAATTGAGAGGTAAATAGAGAATGAGGTTAAAGAAGGGTAGGTATATATCTGGGTTTGTTGATAGGTAGATCAGCAGGTTTGTAGGCACGTAGGTAGACAGGTAATTAGGAAAATGTTTAGAACCTCAGCTTCAGTTGAGAGAGTAACACTACATGTGCTTCTTGAAGAACCGATGATCACAGGTGTCAGAAATGACACTGAAACCACGTGAATGACTGAGGATCACATGTGTCAGAGATGACACTGAAGCCACGTGAATGACTGATGATCACAGGTGTCAGAGATGACACTGAAGCCACGTGAATGACTAAGGATCACAGGTGTCAGAGATGACACTTGAAGGACTATGTGAGGGAACAGTTGTATACCCCATCATGGATGTTGAGTGAAAAACTGAGACATAATGACATTATGTCTCAGTAATATGAACATACACAACAATCTTGAGAAGAAATTGCAGATTGACTTTATTACGAGAATGTAAATGATTTGACGGCCACTCTCCTTTTTAAGTTCCTGAGAGCACAGGTCGTGGAAATAGGAAGAGAGAGAGAGATTTCTTATCAACTGTTTCCAAAATCCTGTCAACAGAAGTAGCTTCCACGTGTGGGTGTGTGTACTCACCTAATTGTGGTTGCAGGGATCGATTCATAGCTCCTGGCCCCGCCTCTTCACTGGTGTGTGTGTGTGTGTGTGTGTGTGTGTGTGAACAGTACTTTGGCCAAAGATGAAGAAGATTTTCCAGAGATGATGTGAAAGGAAAAGTATCTTCTGAACCTGTTGGAAATTTCTAGAGCAAATCAGAAGTGATTAAAATTCTTGAGATTTTGACAGAAGACTGAGGCGCGAGGGAAAGATATTTTTGAATTTAAAAAGTCTATAAGAAAAAAAGACAAAACTACAGACAGGAACTGTATTGAAACGTTTCGCCCGTGGACAGTCGACCAGAGGAAGCTTGTCCAGTTGCCTTTGAGTCATTTGTCTCCACCTAAACCTGTAAGGCGCAAAAATTTATTTAGACATAATGAAGACTTACGGTGAACGTAAAAATAATATAAAATAAAAGAGACCCTTTCAGAATACCACAGCTCCTGAAGGAAGCAGAAACGGAAGTGTCTACGACAGCGGAGATGAATTTATAAACGAAGAAAAACAAAATTTCAAAATTAGTTCGCAAAGAGAAAGTGGAAGGCGATGTTTTGAAAATAAAAAAAAATTGATTTTTTAATTTTAAATTTGCGGCGCACATAGAGAGACAATATAGGCGGCGTAATACACGACTAACAACTGCAACATTGTCTTCAAGAACCTAGACAGAGAATCGTTCAAAATGCAGAACACTACATACGTCAGTTCTCGAGTACGCAGCACCGGTGTAGAGCCCACATCCAGTTAAGCACCCAAAGAAAATCGAGAAAATCCAGACATTAGTTACCAGCTGGTCACGGAGGTAAGGAACACGAGCAACGAGGCAAGGTTGAAGAAGCTCAGCCTCACCTCGTTGGAACATCGAAGGGTCAGGGAAGACTTGTTCAGATGGAAGCTACACAAGATGGAAGGTACACAAGATGGAAGCTACACAAGATGGAAGCTACACAAGATGGAAGCTACACAAGATGGAAGCTACACAAGATGGAAACTACACAAGATGGAAGCTACACAAGATGGAAGCTACACAAGATGGAAGCTACACAAGATGGAAGCTACACAAGGTGGAAGCTACACAAGATGGAAGCTCCACAAGGACTCTGGGAATCTTATGAATCAGCGGATTGAAGAGTGGAAACTTCATACATGACTTCAGAATCATATTGCGAAAGGTATCGGTAAATATTATCTATAAATTTATGAGTAAATCACGTGTACACATTGATAATGAGGAATACTGCAGCAGGTCTGTTGGCCCATACTAGGCAGGTCTTTCTAAAACCCAAACACACTAGCAAAAGTATTTGCCTAACTCATTTTCAATACTACATCATAACTTCAGAACTAAGTATAACCGAGTCAGAGAGACTACAATCTCGACTTATTTAACAAAATTATACCTGACAAATAAGTCATGTAGCCAAGTTTGACTTAAAAATCTGGACATTATAATATATCCATCAGAGACTTACCGGAGAGCAGGAAGTTCTGATTCCTGAAGCCATGGTGTTGTGAGTGGGGTGACCAGCCGCCACAGTGGCTACTGACTGGTCGTGACTACCACATAACGACCTGGACAGGGCTGGCAACTAGGCCAGTGCTGATCCACCCACCCTGCTGTATCCTAACAACACTCAAGAGGACAACTAATAAAAATTAGCTAATGCAAGCTTTGTTACTTCTAGTTTCTCTTCTCATGCTTCCTTCATCCCTATCCACTATATATGACTCCCAACCTTTCACTTTTTCCCGCTTATTCCTTCAACTGCTCACCTTCACTCACTTCTCTTTTACATCAGTTCTTCCTTTGTCTTTCTTCGTCTCTTATTTTCACCCTCCTCCATTCGCTATCCTATAATATTACATCATCCAACAACCCTTTGTGATAACGGCTTGACAAAGCTCCTGGAGAGAGACGTTGCCACAGTAAAATGTCGCATTAGTTGCACATGTGTCCTTTTACCAAACAACCCTTTGCGCCCGTATCCTTTCACCTTTTCCATAATCCTTCTTCCCGCTAATCAACCATTCACCTTCGTCCCTTCACTTTCGCCATTCCCTACTCAAATTCTTCTCTTTACCCCCTTGTCCTCCTCTTCCTTCACCCTTCAACCTTCCGTTCCCTTCCTCCACTCCCTGCCAGCTGCGGCTTCCCTCTCGCCGTCCACCAGGAAATGTCACTAGGAGAGTCAAAGGTGTCATTTGCATCACCTTTGTCCATCCAGTCAACCTGCATCTTGTTTACACTTCCTCAGGGTAACAAGTTATTTGTCGGATATGATGTCATATCTTTGTTCACTAGCTTTCCTACTACACAAGCCATTCCTCTGCTCCGCTTACAAGGCCACCTAAGACCTGGACCTTAAACTTCCAGTAAAAAATTAATCGACATTATGAAGCTTCGCATCGATTTTGAACTGCTTCTCGTTTGGCGATTCTCTGTATAGGCAATTCCTTGGGATAGTCATGGGTTCACCCCTTAGCGGGGTCTTGGCTAATTCTTGCATGGACCACCTGGATATGGAGAGAATAACACAACATTTATCCCTAGTGTTGTCATGTGGCTTAGTTAGGTGGACGACTCAACACCGCTGAACGCCTCAACAGAATCAACTTTGTTGAACTGTCTGTCAAGTTCACCATGGAGACTGAACATGAGGGTTGCCTCCCCTTTCTTGACGTACGTCTTTGCAGGAAAGACATTAAATTGAATTTTAAGTTTAGCAGGAAGTTCTCAAATAAAAATAATCTATTGCACTTCTTGGCACACAATGAGGTGAGGACAACATAGATGCTATTATAGGATTCTACTCGCATTACTTGCACTTGTGTTCTTTTAGATATCCCACTGGAAATAGATTACTGACTTTACTTTGGCAATTGAAATAGATCATTAACTAGGTCAAAACTACATAATGTAATACAAACATGAGTTCAACTATCGTCTGGGTGTTATCATGACCGCTGCAAAAATAATGTGTTATGTATTGATTACCTAAATTAAAAGTCACTAATGAGTTAATTTTAGTAAAAAAAAAAAGCAAGTTAGCATTATTCTTAATCAATGAGAAAATGTTGAATGGACTTTACAATATAATATAAAACAACAGTTTACTGTTGTTAAGAACTTTGTTGGCAATCCTGGTAGGGATGATCGTGTCGTGTCGACTCACCCCCAACAGTGCAACCTTCTCTCCTTGTGTGTTACCTGCCTCTCACCCACTGAGACTTTAGACACCACTTGATATGGATAATCTCCACCCCCCTTACCCCATCCACTAACCTTCTCTCTCTCTCCCGCTCCCCCTTCCCCTCTCCATCACCCAGCTGAGTTCTCTAAACAAGTGGTGAGTCAGGTGACCCACCTGTGTGACGTGTTTCCCACAGATGGACTCACGAGTTACTTAGCTAGAATGTCACACAGAACAAGCGAGTTACAAGATAACAGGCAACGTGTCCTTAGAAGCAGCAGCAGCATCACCTGCCGTCCCCTTGTGTCTGGACTCTACGTTACGGAAGTCCCCGGACTGGAAGTAGCAGCGCCTGGCGGTATTGCCGGAGGCCATCCGGTCTCTTGGTGGGACCAGGAGTGGTGATGCCCCCGGTTAAGGGACCCTCACCTTAACTCCTTCATCTT
This sequence comes from Cherax destructor, assembly GCA_009830355.1. Classification (NCBI taxonomy): domain Eukaryota; kingdom Metazoa; phylum Arthropoda; class Malacostraca; order Decapoda; family Parastacidae; genus Cherax; species Cherax destructor. Next base: position 159,930 of record WNWK01001810.1, read on the forward strand.
CTCCAAGATATTCCCGCCTCTGTGAATCCTTGCGGTAGGACTCAAACTTAAAATGATTGTGTGTGCCACGTAGGTCGGTAATGATGCAGCGGGAAGCAAGTTTTGTGAGGTAACTTTCAAAAGGGCATTTCCGCCTGCAGGTCCCTGTGTGTGGTGTACTGCTGGTGATGTTGTTTATGGTGCGTTGATGGACACCATTATACTGTAGATAAATGGTTCAGAGAACCGACAATTTGCTAAATTACACATGCGCAACACATGTGCAACCCAAGTATTACACATGTGTCTAATTCATCCACCATTATACTGGTGTGTCCCTTTCTCCCGATTCATCACTCATAATTTACCAATCTTCTACAGAGGGATTAATTTTGAAGAATGGAACAATACACAGATAACCCTTATATAGGAGACAAACTTATGACGACGTTTCGATCCGACTTGGACCATGAACTAGTTACATAAGTTTCGGTCTTTCCGCGGGTTATTTGTGTACTGATACTATTTCGCCATAATTTCTCAATATCTTCGAAGCTGCTGTCAATAAAGTTCATCATAGACAGAACACAACAAATTATTCTCCATTAAGCCACAATTAGATTCCTGGCCATCTTTTTTTTTTTATTTTACCAGGGATGTTGTATATAGAGGAGAAACTATTCTCTCACAATTGAGAATCGGACAGACCCGCCTCACACACGGATGCCTCAGAGACGCCAGATGCTTCTCTGCAAGAACTACCGGGAAACACTGTCAGTTCATCATATTTTAATAAGTACGTATCAGAAAGCATGTAAGCAAGTTGTAAACGCCCAGACACACTCTGTCCTTGTAGTATGTTCTACCTTTACAGCAAGCTTTGTAATGAAAATAGATTTTCGCATAAACTAACTCCACAACCCCCCACCAGGGTTACACACTCACCACCACAGCGATGTATGAATCATGATAGTTTAGCGCTTATTTTTTGTAATATAAGAGTAATAATAAGAGGAGGAAGAAGAAGAAAAGAAAACGAAGAAGCCAGTGTTATTGTTCTTCTCCACTTGTCCCTGACTGGTTAAATAACCGGTTGACTCACTGAATTGTTTAAGTGACTAACCGACTACAGTCAAGGCTTCTATGTTAACAGCTTGTTCAACTTGGCTGTTCGTATTACCTGCCCACAGACACACAGCCATCACAACAGAGCAGTTCCAGTACTTCCACTCCTTGCTTCTTTTACTTCTTCCATGTTTACCTAGTCTTTTCTTCACACCATTTCTTAACTCTCCTCTTTCCTTCCTTCCTTGTGAAAGATGTGGGTGGCTGGCTCTCTTCCTCTGAGGGTGAAGGGGACACAGCATCAACATCAAGCGGTGTGACCCCTCCCCCCTCTCTCTCTCTCTCTCTCTCCAACTTCTACAATCACTGTCTCCCTCTCCCTTTCTCTTGCCTCCGCATCTTACGTTTACTATCACTATTGTGATCTCTCCCTTTCTCGCACACTTATCATCTTTCCCCATTTATGGTACCATAAGAACACAAGAGTAGTGGCGTACTATGATAGGCCTATTGGCCCATGCTGGATGTAAGACAAACACATTTATGGGAATATGATTCCTACCTAGGATCAAGTCTGATTGCTTCCCATTACCGACCCTTACAGATTTGATGCTTTCCCATAAATATAATGAAGTTAATGGTAGCCAGAGAGAGTAGGAGGAAGACAGAGTAGACGAGAATAGTGAAATATGAGTGTATGCACATGTCTACTGCTTCTGCAGTGTATGCACATGTCTACTGCTTCTGCAGTGTATGCACATGTCTACTGCTTCTGCAGTGTATGCACATGTCTACTGCTTCTGCAGTGTATGCACATGTCTACTGCTTCTGCAGTGTATGCACATGTCTACTGCTTCTGCAGTGTATGCACATGTCTACTGCTTCTGCTGCCTCTGTATTCGAGTGAAGAAACGTACTGTATAGGCGAAACGTTTTACTTATCAACTTGTCGGTATTGAATGTCATTGTAGATGAATGGTTCAAAGAACCGACAAGTTGATAAATTAAACATATATGCAACACTTGGGAATCTTTATTGCGGAAACGTTTCGCCACACAGTGGCTTCATCAGTCCATACAAAGGAGAATCGTGAAGAACAGGAGGAGTTTTGAGGTAATCAGTCCCTCAACCTTGAGTCGATGTTGTCAGTCAAGATTGATGGACTGATAGCATCTACTCAAGGTTGAGGGACTGATTACCTCAAACTCCTCCTGTTCTTCACGATTCTTCTTTGTATGGACTGATGAAGCCGCTATGTGGCGAAACGTTTCCTCAATAAAGATACCCAAGTGTTGCACATGTGTCTAATTTATCAACATTGTATGTCATTATCATATTCACATTATGGATGTGAGTTACGACACGAGGGCAGAGATTTCCTACCTGTGGCAAGGAGGAAATGCATTTAAAAACACGGAAGTGTCTGAAGTGTGACTGAAGTGGCTACTAAAACGTTCATAGATGAAATTAAGACTGAAATGACGAAAATTAGAAAGAATAAATTTCCGTGACGGTTGTTGCATCTGTTGAATGTGTGTAAGACGGGAAGGTATGTTAAGACTGGCAGGTCATGCAGTCCCTCTGATTAAGGGAAGATTTGACATTAATGTATGAACTATAGGGGTGCTATACCCAGCAAAATATACGGCAGAACTGTTGTCGAAAGAGAGGTAGGAGAGAAAATATGATCGCAGAGAAATAAGGTAGATGTAAGCAGGGAAGAGAATGTGTTGATTAAATGTGTGTAGAGTGAGCAGTACTTATTTATATAAGACATGGAAGCAGAGTTATGTGTCCTACCCAGTGAGAAATGTATAATTAACCTGAACAAAGAGATCAACATGATGAGGGGCATAACAACCTCGCTTTAAAATTTGTATGTTTACATTCATATATTCATCTTCGCACGTAATTACGCCAAGATTCTTAATTCTAACCTTCCCACACTGCCACACCCACAGCAATTTCAGTCGAGGTCATGCCCACAACTGATACTCAGATGGAGCCACGCCCCACAGCAGATAATCTTAAATCAGATCACGCCCACAGCAGTATTATATTAGAACACACCCGATTCCATTTGATGCGGTTCGCCGGTATTGTCCCAGCTCGGGTCTTGTCCCCACACCCATTGTTGTGCTCACTTACAGGACACACCCAACCTTGCCACAGAACATCTGGACACGCCTTTGTTCGTCCAGGTCCGACTTGCCGCGCAAGAGCCGTACCATGTCCCGCCTGACGACCTGCCCTACTTAGCGACCTGCATCACCTGACACCCTGCACCTCTCCTCAGCTCTCAGAGTAAAAAAAATGGCAGCGGAACTTCCTACGCACAAGGAAGACCAAGAAACAACACCTGGGAAAACCGCTAGTGTGTTCCTCCACTTCTCATTCCCCACTAAGAATATCCGACACATCTTCACACCCACGTACCAAAAAAAGGAGAGAGAGAGAGAGATCCTGTCATTCCTAATTTTATCTGTACCGAGGCTTCATACGATTTCCGTCTATTCGTCTAAAATTTCGTCGCAAACATTCTGTCTGTCTGTCTGTCTCTCTCTCTCTCTCTCTCTCTCTCTCTCTCTCTCTCTCTCTCTCTCTCTCATTACATACCAGAGTACCTCATGACATCCATCACGTTCCCCAGGTACAAGAGATGCTATTTCCTTCTTCTCCACAGTGGTTCCTATTGCAACAAGCTAGAAAGTCCTCGTCGAATCATCATCATAATTGCTAAATGGCGTGTTCCTTTACAGTGATGACTGTGTAACTTCGTATTCCACTCTATCAATGACTAGTTAATTGCACATTGCACCTGATTGCGACTAGCTGATGGTATAACATTCTTCCTGCCTGGCTCATAGTATACTCTCGGTGTCATGCGGGAAGTTGGGTTTTTTGGCACAGTTGGTGTTGTAGATTGGTTGAAGGTGTGTGCAGGGTGGTTGACGTCTTGTTAAGGTGTGTGTAGGGTGGTTGATGTCTTGTTAAGGTGTGTGCAGGGTGGTTGATGTCTTGTTAAGGTGTGTGTTGGGTGGATGATGGTTTGTTGAGGTGTGTGCAGAGTGGTTGATATCTTGTTAAGTTGTGTGTAGGGGGGATGATGGCTTCAGGTGTGTGCAGGGTGGTTGATGACTTAAGGTGTGTGTAGGGTGGATGATGGCTTAAGGTGTGTGTTGGGTGGGTGATGGCTTCAGGTGTGTGCAGGGTGGTTGATGGCTTAAGGTGTGTGTTAGGTGGGTGATGGCTTGTAAAGGTGTGTGTAGGGTGGATGATGGCTTAAGGTGTGTGTTGGGTGGGTGATGGCTTCAGGTGTGTGCAGGGTGGTTGATGGCTTAAGGTGTGTGCAGGGTGGATGATGGCTTGTTAAGGTGTGTGTAGGGTGGATGATGGCTTAAGGTGTGTGCAGGGTGGTTGATGGCTTCAGGTGTGTGCAGGGTGGTTGATGGCTTAAGGTGTGTGCAGGGTGGATGATGGTTTAAGGTGTGTGCAGGGTGGATGATGGCTTAAGGTGTGTGTAGGGTGGATGATGGCTTGTTAAGATGTGTGCAGGGTGGTTGATGACTTCAGGTGTGTACAGGGTGATTGATGGCTTGTTAAGGTGTGCGTAGGGTAGATGATGGCTTGTTAACAGGTGTTTTGGGCGGATGATGGATTGTTAAGGTGTGTGCAGGGTGATTGATGCTTTAGGTGTGTGTAGGGTGGGTGATGGCTTGTTAAGGTGTGTGCAGGGTGGTTGATGGATTGTTAAGGTGTGTGCAGGGTGATTGATGCTTTAGGTGTGTGTAGGGTGGGTGATGGCTTGTTAAGGTGTGTGCAAGGTCGTTGATGGCTTGTTAAGGTGTGTGTATGGTGGTTGATGATGTGCTAAATCCTGTTGTTCCAGGACTACGTTATATGTTCAAAGTCTCGTATTATCTCGTGCAATTTTGTGTCTCGCAGCTATGAAATTGTATTCAACCTGTGTGTATTCCACTACAGTGACTGTATTCCACGAGTTACCATTAATATATGCCTTATGCTACAGGGAATACACAAACTACAGTAATTTAACGGATTAGATAAAAACGAAAGATAAAGATTAGAAGGGGGAGAGAGGGAAAGAAAGGAAGAGGTAAAAGGAGAGGGAAGTGTTTGAGAGAGGGAGGAAGGAAGGCAGGCAGGTGTGATTGATCAAGTTTCTCTGCATGTATCATACTGCTGACGTTCCCACACACTCCTTCATTCCCTCACTCCCTCTCAGTCTTCCTCTCTTTCTGCCCGACTTTATTTTTTTAGTCTCTCTCTCTCTCTCTCTCTCTCTCTCTCTCTCTCTCTCTCTCTCTCTCTTGACAGTCGTTGTCTGTAAATTTATCATTTCCTTTTTTTCACGCCATTTTCGTCTCCTGAGAAAATTTCATCGTACGCTTAAAGCAGAATGGAAGAATTGGTGTGTGTGTGTTAGTTACCATTTTGTCCTAGGCACATGTCGATTAGACACTAGGCCTGTTGTATATATATATGTGTGTGTGTGTGTGTGTGTGTGTGTGTGTGTGTGGACATCCACACTCCCACACTCAACACGAACTCCCACACTTATTCCTTGAGAACGACATTGACACCTCAAGTCAGCTACCTCGAAGGGCCATGCTTTGCAGATCACAGTAACAGCTGAAGACGAGCGAGGGGGAGGAAGATATTAGACTATTGATGATTATCGCAGTGACGCAATGAACAATGCAATCCAGTCTTCAGTAAGAGAAAAAAGGTCAATTTAGATAATTGACTCAGGATGGAAGATGATCAATTAACATCAGAGAACTAGAAAAACACACGTCCCAGACTCCTTTTCTCACGTTTTTACTGACTGGAAAATATCTCTGACAGTTATAATAAGGACCTTGCTATGTTGCGTGTGCTTATATATATATATATATATATATATATATATATATATATATATATATATATATATATATATATATATATATATATAATATATATATATATATATATATATATATATATATATATATATATATATATATTCCCTAGGTAGTAGGTTGGTAGACAGCAACCACCCAGGGAGGTACTGCCGACCTGCCAAGTGAGTCTACAACAAAAGCCTGTAATTGTTTTACATGATGGTAGGATTGTTGTTGTTTTTTCTGTCTCTTAAACATGCAAGATTTTAGGTATGTCTTGTTACTTCTACTTACACTTAGATCACACCACACATGCATGTACACCCCTCTGGGTTTTCTTCTATTTTCTTACTAGTTCTTGTTCTTGTTTATTTCCTATCTCCATGGGGAAGTGGAACAGAATTCTTCAACAGTAAGCCATGCGTGTCGTAAGAGACAACTAAAATGCCGGGAGCAAGGGGCTATTAACCCCTTCTCCTGTATACATTACTAAAGTTAAAAAGAGAAACTTTTGTTTTTCTTTTTGGTGGGATACGGCCGGTTTGTTGAAAGAAAACATATATTCCTTAAAACAAGAAGCCTTCATCGTAATCAAAACACTAACTTGAAAGGAAGCTGGGTAATATTTATTAGAGAGAGATACAGAGACAGACAGACAGAATCATTAATATGTCAGCTGGCTGATTGCTTCGCGTGTATAAAACTGTACCCAGTTAGAGTAAATATTGGAACCCCAGCAATTACACACACTCTCTCTCTCCCTCCTCTCTCTCTCTCTCTCTCTCTCTCTTTCTGTCTCTCTCTCGCCTCCGTGGGCCAAAATGCTTCCAGTTATGGTAAATGTTGAAGAGGTTGTGCAGTTACACAAGCAAACACTCGCAATGTACACAGATATGTCTCCACCTTTTTTGGCAGAAGTGTGTTGTAAGGACACGCTGTGTCATGTTGCATCACCGCTACCAACACCACACAGCTGCCACCACCTTATTGGTGCCAACACCACACACCTGCTAACACCACACATCTGCTAACACTACACACCTACTAGCACCACAATTCTACTGAGAGGTGTTTATCAGTGCATATACAGAGAGATACATATAGTAGTAGGAGCAGCAACGACAGCAACATTGGTACCTGTAATATTAGTTGTAGCAGTAGCAGTAGCAGTAGCAGTAGCAGTAGCAGTAGCAGTAGCAGTAGCAGTAGCTAGCAGTAGCAGTAGCAGTAGAAGCAAGAAATCCAAGCTCCACCTTCCTGTTATTATGAAACTACCTTTTTCAGTACAGTGTGTCAGTTTTCTTCATCATTTTCATAATGGCAGTGGTGCCCAAAGGAACACTGGTGGCAGCGTTGCCCGAGGGAACACTGGTGGCAGCGTTGCCCGAGGGAACACTGGTGGCAGCGTTGTCCTAGGAAGTATAGAACGGAGAATAAAATATCCTTGAATGACGGTGTACGGTGACGTGCAGCCTCAATAACCCTCATGTCCTCGATCGTCTTTCAACCTAATAAACGATCTCAACATTACCACTGTAATATGAAAACATATAAATAAATCTTCGCTCTAGATTGTGGCTGCCTCCTCCTCCTGTGCCCAGGTTACACTTTTTTTTATTTTACACATTATCCAGCCCTGATCGTTGTTGTGAAACCCTGGTTTGCATTGACCGACGTGAGGGGCGTTTAAATTAATCCTCACCCTGAATCCAGAGTTGGATTGATTAATGCAAAAGAAATTTGAGGCAATCAGTAGACGAGATCATCAGGGTAAGTTGCAGTGATACTCTTGAATAAAACACATGTGCAACACTTAGGTATCTTTATTTTCGACAAAACAAATTACCCAAGTGTTGCTCAGATGTCTTCCGCACCGGCTTGTCGGTATTGTATACCTTTGCTTCATACTAAGTTCTTGCCCACCTGATGACTCGTTTACACTGTTATATTGTTCCTTAAATTGTTTTAAAAATGGTGTAAAATCCTCGATCCATCAACAAGACTCTGAAGGTCCAGTCAAGAAAACATTCAACGCAATTCTTTCCGAACATTCCAAATGCCCCCCCCCCCCACGCGTTATTATTCTCAGTTGATGAATCCACCGCCCCACTCGCCCCCCTTCTCATTTACTTGTCTACTCACAACAGACGTCTTGTATGCATCTTCCAAGTTCTTTCACTCGTCCTCTCCTCCCTCCTCCTCCTCCTCCTCTTTACATCATCAATTCCCTTTCACCTTCTCTTTAACTTTTTTCCTCGATTACATATAATATGCAATTCTTCCTTTTCATTTTGTTTGTTGCTTTTACGTTTGCACATTTTTTGCCAGTTTTATGTTGTCATTGAATTAGCCACATTCTCCTCTTGCGTCTGTTTCTTCTCAAACACACACACACATACACACACACACACACACACACACACACACACACACACACACACACACACACACACACACACACACACACACACGAGGCATAAAGAGGCTACAGAGAACCTGATAGCGAGTGTTAAATAGAACGCAGCGACACCCGGAGGGACACACTAGTGTGAGGGTATACTCAAAGGGATACCATAGTGTGAGGGGGGAATTGGTATATGTCTCGGGGGTGTGGAAGAGCAGTGTGAGGGTATTCTCGTTCTCTCGCACTCTCGCACGCACGTACACTCCTAAACGCAAACACGTACATCACCGTACTTACACATAAATATACATACCCGCATAAACCAACGCACTTACACGTACTCATGTAATATATCAAACGCAAGAACAGTCACAAGAGCAAGCACACTAAAATAATGACAAGAAATAAGAGAAATGGGTACAGGTGATACGTAAGACAGTAAAGTCTACAATAATAAGGATTAGGATGACATCCAGACGGATGAGGATAGCATGAATCTGGAGAGATCTAAATAGGACAGTCTCAAAGATAGGATGGACCAACTAATTTTTTTTTTGAGCTAGCAAACTTACATTAATCGTACTAGTTATGTACGACCCTCTGCCTAACAGCAGTAGTCTAAGGCATGACGATGACACCAGGATGGGTCAGATTCTCATAAAACAAATATTCGAGTACATAGCACCAGTTTGGAGCCTTAATCTAATCAAACACGCACATAAACTTGAAAGAAGTTCTCAGGCTTGACACCAGATTGGTCCTGAAGATAAAATGACTTAGCTACAAGGAAAAGACTGGTAGAAGAAAGCTAACTCACAGATCACTATGAGGGGCAAATCGGAGGAGATATGATCATGACGTATGAGGTGCTAATTTATATAAACAGAGAAAGAGAGACTGATATAGTAGGAACGAGAGTGAGGGGAAACGAATATAAATTAATTTTATAAATTAGTCATCTAGTTATTCAAAAGAAGCTTTTTTTTCACACTAGGAAGTCAAAGAGCAGAAGCAGACTTCTATACACGGTTTCACAAAGAGGTATGACAACTCAAGGGACGACAACTCAAAGGAGGAGTGAACTCCCACACAGTCAAAGGTTAGGAATCAAGATCCAAGAGCTGAGGCTCAACCCCCGCAAAACACAAACGAGTACACCCACACAGAGATCGACGACCCTGGAGGCATCTGTGTTGAGGGGGAGGCGGCGAGGTTGGGGGGGGGGAGAGAGTTAAGGAAACAAGAACACAAAGATCAAGACACGACAACAAAAGGTATCCAATAGAACGGAAGAAGCGACGAACTCCATCACAATTAGAAGAACTGAATTTGATAAAAAAAAAAAAAAAAATCGCCTACGCTTCCTTCACGCACCCTGTGGAAAGCTAAAGCACAGAGTACACAGAAACAGCGTATGGTTCAATACACAAATAACCCGCTTGTAAATGGTACAAGTCGGACCGAAACGTCGTCAGTCACGGTATTGTGCCTCTTTGTTCTTCACTGTATAGTTGTGTCGAAATCACTCTTGTCGTTAGTTTTATTTTTAATTTTAAACTAAAATAAGGTTTCTTTCCCAGGGGGTTCTGGTGGACAAGACAACCGCTGCCCCGTGACGCCCGCTGCCCCGTGACGCCCGCTGCCCCGTGACGCCACACTGCTCACACAAAAGACATTTGTCCGGCAGGAGGTCAAGAACACCGAGACGTAGACTGGATTGAGAGATGGAAGGATGAATGGAGGGGATGCAATGAGGGGATGGGTTGATGAATGGAAGGTATTATCATGGGGAGCGCTAAACCCGTAGGGAATATCTAGCGCGTGTGGGGAGAGGGAGAGGGATGGAAGGGATTCAGGTTTAATTCAGGGAATTGGAGCAGAGATTCAATTCGCTAGATCAAGAGCCCTTCACCAGCATCCCTTGATGCTGGTGAGGGGTGAAGATGGATTGAGGGATGGAGTGATGAGTGTGAGGTATCAGTGGATGTATGAATAGACTGGAGAAGAGTACGCTGAAAAAAATAGATCTTTTAGTCGCACTGAGGTTATCATTTAAAAAAATTAAAACTAATGACAGTGCAGTATTGCTGTAGATTATATCTGAAGACGTAGAGAGGACAGGATAGATTATTGCTTGTGTGTGTGTGTGTACTCACCTAATTGTACACACCTAATTGTGGTTGCAGGGGTCGAGACTCAGCTCCTGGCCCCGCCTCTTCGCTGTCCGCTACTGGGTCTCTGCTCTCCCTGCTCCATGAGCTTTATCATACCTTGTCTTAAAACTATGTATGGTTCCTGCCTCCACTATATCTTTCTCTAGACTATTCCACTTCCTGACTACTCTGTGGCTGAAGAAATGCTTCCTAACATCCCTTTGACTCATCTGAGTCTTCAGCTTCCAGTTGTGTCCCCTTGTTTCTGTGTTCCATCTCTGGAACATCTGTGTGCGTATGTGTATGTGTGTGTGTGTGTGTGAGAGAGAGAGAAAGAGACAGACAGACAGAGACAGAGATATTGTTCAGTAAATTATACACCATAATAAGCGATAAGCTGTTCATTCTCGCCTGTATGAAACATTGTGAAAATTGTTCACTACAAAAATAAAACCATCACTCACATACACATAGCTCAAAGAATAAAATAAAAAGATACAAAACTTTAGTAATGGAATAAAACGACACAATTTTTTTATAAATTAAATAAAACGGTAAAAAAAATTAAGGCTTCATTCATGGAAAAAAAAAAGATAAAAAAAAAAATGGCTTCAGCATGTGATTATGTAAACAGCAGAGTCACACTATAACAAAAGTGCTTTGAGGTTGAGCAAAAACTCTCAGGGACTTTCTGCAAGAAGGAAAAAAAGTAAAGTCCTGAGGGATCAGGAAAGGGCTAGACTCTGTTATTAAGATGGTCGATAATCTGGCTTTTGGCTAAGTAAATTTTGGTTTGTGTTGTTTGTGGCAGTGCAACCAGGAGCACTGAGGTGAGCCGGGGCAAGACTGTCTCCCTCTCCCCCTTCTGTGTGTGTGTGTGTGTGTGTGTGTGCGTGCGTGTGCGTGTGCGTGTGCGTGTGCGTGTGGTGTGTGTGTGTGTGTGTGTGTGTGTGTGTGTGCGTGTGTGTGTGCGTGTGTGTGTGCGTGTGTGTGCGTGTGTGCGCGTGCGTGTGTGTGCGTGCGTGCGCGTGTGAGTGTATATATGTGTGTGTGTGTGTATTGTAGATTGGGGAAGAGGTTAAAATACAGCTCTTGGCCCTGTTTCTATCGATGGATTACCTTGTCTAGCCTCCACTACTCCTTGCGCTGAATATCGTAACAATAATAATCAATAATTTTTATTTATAATTCATGTATTCTCAGCAACGCGGCTTCTTAGCCACTCTCTCACTGGGTTGCCTCACAGCCTCTCGTGGTCTTGTAAGACTGGCCAAAAAAAATACCCTAGGTGCAGATCAAACCTTTATATACAAGCCGCAGGTGTATACTTTATTTATCGTGTCGTGACCAGCATGCAAAAAATAATTGGGAGTATCCGCATTGTTTCTGGGAATATTTTCGCCTGTCATTCAATGAAGAAATATCTTAAAAGCGTAATATTTTTGTACGAGTCATTTTGTTGCCATGAAATCTCTGTAAGTATTTCACGTTTACAAATATTTCAAAAAGCATAATTCTACTTATGATGAAAAAACAAATGGGTTTAGAAATGGGTGAAAATGTAAGCTACAGCTAATGTAAGAGCAGACTATGAGCTGTCGTGGACCCATTAACATCTATTACAAGGATCTGAGTTCCCCCTCAGTGGATCTTTTTAAGGATGAGGAACTCAGTATGTACCAACGTTGAAATTATTCTGTGAAATTTAGCACGCTCAGACACACTGCGGAAAGCACTCAAGTTAAAGTTAGGAATAAAAACTAACAGTTATATAATACCAGTTATCACATGTAATTACCCCTTCAGAACCTGTAAAACAATTCCATTATATAAAAAAAATATTTACCAGCCCGCTCAGCAAACGATTACCCAAGATAATTTTAAGGCCAAATTCCTTTCAGTGAACAACCCCACCCAAGATAATACAGTTGAAGTAATAAAGAGAAAATGGTCCATCAACTCTTAGGTAATTACCGGAAAATAAATAGTTAAGAGCGTCTACGCCAGGTATTAGTTAATGACTGTGTACGCGCGCGTGCAGCGCAGGTAACAACCATCACAGCTCACTTGTGCAACATCCCGGAACCAACCATTAACAATGTATTACTAAATTATTAGAAGTGTGAATTCATTGGAGGAAGCAGGGAGAGAGGAGGGGGAGGGAGAGGTAAGGGATGTGAAGGGAGAAGAGAGAGTGAGAGAGAAAGGGGGGGGATGAGGCAAGAATGACGGGGGGTGAAGGGGTGAAGGGGATAGGTAGAAGGCATAGGTCATGGGGGGAGGGGGGAGGGAAAACTGGTAAGACGAAGAGGAGTGATCATGCTGACAAGTGTAGTAGTCACTTTGAGGGAAACAATGTCCAATTGAACCCTTGAAATATTCGCTGAACTCCATGATGTCCTCCTGAACGCTGGTAACGCTTCAGTCACTGAATGGGCCACTCACTGAACGAGTGTCACTGAATGACTGTGCCACTCACTGAACGAGTGTCACTGAACGAGTGTTTTGCTCGCTGAACGCCGCCTAGTCACAGTCTACACACTTGGTTCACTTGTTCCGTAGCGTTGAAGTCTCCGCTGACTCCATGCATGCAATTCCAATATCGTCACGGCCACAGCAAAATCACTCCCTCTATACTTTTATATCTTCACTCGTCTCGCTCATCCTACCCTTCTGTTTCTCCTCCTTTTATCCTTCTATATCTTCCCTCCTTCGTATCCTTCTATATTCCCGACTCACGAAATCGTAATGACACGACCCGTGGTATGGTTTCTATATTCCCGTTTCCTGTACATTCCTCACTCCTCTCCTTGTAAGCTTTTCTCTTGCCTCTCCTTTACACCAACACTGGAGGAAGTAAGTCGAAACAGTTATTTACAGGGTAAAGGAGACGCTCAAGAGTTGAGGCTGTATGCTCGCAGACACAGGTGAATACAAACAGGTGAACCTCCCCTCTTTCTCCTTCCTCACACACTCCACATTCTCCTTCACCTCATGACCACATTATCTATCCTACATTACGTCCCCAACAGCACCCACACAATTCCCCAAGAGTGCACACCACACTACATCTCCCCTCCAAAGAGAACTATTTCTCTTTTCCCTACCCACTACCACTTATATTAACCTAAGCACAACTCACAGCCCTCTGCTTCCAACCTCTAATGCCTTTCAAAGCGGCAATGCCCGCCACAATTCATTCTGCCTACACAAACGACTACTCCCACAGGCACACCAGATGGCCTCCTTACCCTTCACCCACACCACCAACACTGCAGGAAGACTAGGAATTAAGATTTTTGCTTGATTAAAAAACTAGGATTTATTGGTCACGACTTTGCATTGTGGGTTGGAAGCGCATCAATACAGATGCAACATTATTTGCAGGAAGAGCAGCATCAATGCAGATGCAACATTATTTGCAGGAAGAGCAGTATCAATACAGATGCAATATTATTTGCAGGAAGAGCAGCATCAATGCAGATGCAACATTATTTGCAGGAAGAGCAGTATCAATACAGATGCAACATTATTTGCAGGAAGAGCAGCATCAATGCAGATGCAACATTATTTGCATTAAGAGCAGCATCAGTACAGATGCAACTACATGTGCAGGAAGAGCACCAATGCAAATGCAACAAATGTCTGAACCAGAGGTGAGAAAATATTTCTGTACCTCCATGTGGCGATGATTACGTCAAATTTTATATCCAGACAAGTCCCTAAGTCTCAGGTTCGAGTCAAGAAAGGGGAGGGTAGCTTCAGTTCCTTGCATCAAGAGTCCTTCATTAACATCAAGACAACTCCTCCTCCCTCTTCGTTCCTTGAAGGGGCCAAAGACAAAGTAGTACGTAGAACTTAATATTGGTCTTAAAGAAAAAACTATACGAAGGTAGATTATTATTATTATTATTATTATTATTATTAGTATTATTATTCAGAAGCGCTAAACTCGTAGCGAAGATGTAGTTACAATTCGTCTGACTGATAACACTTCATCTACATCAGCCTCCCTCGAAGGGAAGAAAATGTAGAGGAGGGATGGAACTTGGTTTTTCCCTGATTATGAAACAATGGAGGTTGTAGGAAATGATAATCGCACACTGTGAAGAACTCCCAGACTGCACAGTTGAGGGAAGTAATCTCTGCTAGTTACGGCAATCATACGTAACTCCCTCGCTGGGCGAACACGAGAGTAGCGCTACGACACGAACAACGCAACAATAGCCATTGTAGAAATTCCAGCACAGGTAGCAAATCACGGCGAGATCAACGGGGAGAATTGAAACCTGCCTGAGAGCCAAGAAATAATGAAGGCCAAAGTTCTCGGACTCAGTATTGTGAAACTTCCGGAGGCAACATGTCGAGGAATGCAAGAGGGTAACGAACTAGCAACACAAAACTAAATAAATGTTCCATAGCTATAATAATCCAAGGAGACTCAACTACAACAAACTGGTGCTGTATACTGACGTTTAACTACCTCTCAAGGGTAGGAATGGATTGTAAGGAGAAGTGTGCTGGTTTTAATGACGAACAAATGCTAAAAATGCACGAAAAAACAATATAAAAAAAGTAAAAATGTTGAGATATATCAACGAAAAAAGCTGGACAACCCAGGAATGAGCTAGCAGCCTGGAAACAACAAACAAGGATGTGGAGGATTATCTGACATAACAAACAAATCAAAACAATGTAACACGTGTCTCCTTGGAATGTAAGATGACAGGTATTGCCGGAATGTATGGCAGAGAGATACCTGGGGGCAGAGCAATTTCTAACCAAGGCGTACGAGGGTTGCTTTTTACTGGGAAGGTCGGAATAAATTTTTCTTGATTTTTAAGTACCCCGATTTCCATACAAACACTATGTGAAGTACAAAATAACACAAAAGTTACAGCATACGTAACTAATGTATGCTAAAGTTTTTTTGATATCGCAAATTAAATAATATAAAAAATAAAGTGGTAAGCATTTAACACGTCCCAAAGATGATTAACTATTGAAGTTTTAGCCTTCAAAATGCTCACTTTTTACGCCATGAAAATGCTCAGTTGCGTATTCAAGGGACGGATGCTGCCTTCCCCACGAGAACCCCAGTCTAATACGCCTGTTATTATAAATTAATGACTCGCGAAATTATGCCGGCATGGTTGACTGAATAACGCGCTGGCCTGCTAGTTTTAGGACTGGTTTGTCATGAGTTGAAACCCCACTCCGTTCTGCGAAACATGGATTACGTTTCGCTCTGGGAAGTGCTTAGTAAAATTCCCAGAGTGACACCTAGTCTATAACACGGGTTTGATATACACCAAGTGTCTTCCTACCGATGCTTCTTGGATATCTGTAGGGCCTACCTTGAAGTAGGCTCTACGTTTTACCTTCAGATATAGGTTAGATAAATACATGAATGAGAGAGGTTGAATGTGAGTGGGACTTGCACTTGAGTTAAGGAGGTTATCAAAGCAAATTCTTTGGGTAACACTGATAATGGGTTGGACGAATACTTTTTAGTAGGTTTGGGTTTAACAAGACCCTGCCAAGTATGAGCCGGTAGGCCTACTGGAGTGTTCCTCCTTTCTTATGTTCTTATCAAAATCCTAAACAGGATGACTGCAAACCTCCATCCACGTAGAAAACAGTCAATGTAACAGCAATACTTAAGAAAGCTACACACGGTGTGTATTATACTAGAGGTTAGCATCCCTGACTAACACCCCGTGCAAGGTGATGGAGGACATAACAAGAGACCTGTGGAACGCATTGTGAGTACAAACTTCATTACATCATTAGCACGGGTTCGGGAAACGAAGGTCCTGCCTGGCAAGCCTGACAGACACATTCAACACGCTGGGGCCGTGCTAGCATAAAAGAAATGTGCCCCCAGCAGGGACACTCTGCCCAACACTATAATACAGGGGTCATCAAGGCTCCCCCAGCAGGGACACTGCCTAGCACAATCATGCTGGGGTCGTCAAGGCTCCCCCAGCAGGAATACACTGCCCAGCACTATCATGCTGGGGTTATCAAGGCTCCCTCAGCAGGGAAACTCTGCCCAGCACTATCATGCTGGGGTCATCAAGGCTCCCCCAGCTGAAACACTCTGCCTAGCACTATCATGCTGGGGTCATCAAGGCTCCCCCAGCAAGAACACTCTACCTAGCACTATCATACTGGGGTCATCAAGGCTCCCCCAGAAGACGTACTTTCCTACCTGCGTGTGTTGGGAGTTATTTTCGAAGGTAAGATGCGGCTCTCTTGCTCATCACGCACCTGCCTTTGGCGTCTCTCTGTCTGTGAGAGAATCTTGTACTTTTCTCCTTCGCCTTCTTCTTCCTTGTCCTCCTCCTCCTCCTCTTCTTCCTCGTCCTCCTCCTCCTCCTCCACATAAGCGGAATGCGATTTGCTTCTTAATTTGCAACGTTTGGCTAAGCAAATGTTGCGCCCATCTCTATTTTCTTGACTATGTTCATGTTCTATAATGTGTTTGATGCATCTGGTGGAAGGGGAGAAGGGAGACGGACGGAGAGCCACAATGAAAATGGCGGAAGGGACTAGGGAGGAGAGAGAGATGGGATGTGATAAGTGGGGAGAAGCACATGTGGATGGAGAAGAGAGAAATGAGGAGGGAACAAAACGTGATGGGGAAGAGAATGGATAGTGGGGAATGGGGGGGGAAAGAGGATTGAGAGGTCATATGTATTAACCAATTTTATTCTCTCTCTCTCCAATATCTTGCCAACGGGTTAGATTATCGTGGATAACAAGTACACAGCGCTCGAGGGACTAGCAGATCAAACGCAGGTTTATAAAATGTACAA
The DNA here is from genome assembly GCA_009830355.1 of Cherax destructor. NCBI lineage: Eukaryota > Metazoa > Arthropoda > Malacostraca > Decapoda > Parastacidae > Cherax > Cherax destructor. Next base: position 177,260 of record WNWK01001810.1, read on the forward strand.
TTAATAAGCTATCGTAATCAAAATGAACCATATAAGAGATAGAAGGGAAAGGAACGATCAAAGAATGGAGTGAAAGGGAAAAAGGAGGGATTGTGAAGGGAGAAGATGGGGGGGTGTAAGTCTCAAGGGCACTGGTCAGCTTAGTGAGAGTTTGTATTGTACTCTATACTGTCTCTGGCCTCTCACTCTAACCTACACCCTTTCACCCTCGTAACATGTAGCATACACATATATGTATCAATTCATGTAACATTCATATAGCATACACATAACATACAGGTAACATAAATATAGTAGTATGTCATGGATGTCAGATAGTCCTGTATACCTTGTACATGTACTTGTAGAAATAAAGTTATTATTATTATTATTATTATTATTATTATTATTATTATTATGATACAGCATACATGAAATGTGTATGAAGTGCAGGATTTTGTATAAATACTTGCTCAAAATTCCTGTCTGAAGCAGATATATATGATATATATATATATATATATATATATTTTATATATATATATATATATATATATATATATATATATTTACAAATTTCAGTTTTTCCAAATCACGTCTTAGTTGTGTCAAGGATACTTGAGCTCAGTCACTGAGAGTGTCATGCATCGCCCTGACACTGATTCCTAGAGAGTGTCTAGTATGTACGCACTTTCTAAGTAGATCAACAGTGTGCTTATGGTGGTGCTTGTCTTTCAAGCGAACGACCTTGGTAATCCAGCTGCACTGTACATACATCTTACTCTGAACGTACAGTGATGCCTTACTGTAAAGAAGTTGTCACTGTGAACGTACAGTGATGCCTTACTGTGAAGAAGTTGTCACTGTGAACGTACAGTGATACTTTACAATGAAGTTGTAATTAATGCAAAAATATTTTGATCATTCTAAGAAAAATACTCAGAGTCTTGATTTATATATTTAGAAAGAAATCAGTCTTGAGCCGTCGACCAAAAAATAGTTTCTCTCCAGAAAAGCTCAGTAATAAAGTTCCATAAATAGCTAAACAATTCTTTTTATCTACAAGTTTTCAAAATACGTAAATTTAGACATTAATAATGAAGTGAAAAATAATTGTCTGATAAAAAAATCACGTTATTTAAAGCCCTTTTTTATTTGGATTGTGTTTATATTGCTACTATAGCAAGGTTAATGCAAATCTGGCATTTTAACATTAACCACTGGGTGTCCAGTTGTTTATGTCGTAAACATGAGTTTTACTGAGAATAACTGATGCATTTGTTCCCTTATAAAGTGAATGAATAATTCCATTTGTTCCCTTATAAAGCGTATGAATAATTCCATTTGTTCCCTTATAAAGTGAATGAATAATTCCATTTGTTCCCTTATAAAGCGTATGAATAATTTCATTTGTTCCCTTATAAAGTGAATGAATAATGATAAATGTTTCAATAAGATCACGAGTATCCTCTGTAAAAAAAACAGTACCATTGCATACGTAAATATCTTCCAAATGGAAAAAAAAATCTCTGAAAGCCTCAAAAACTCTTCAAAATGGATAGTGGAAAATTGCATATAAACTTAAAATGTGAACACCCCTGCCTCAAGCCCCTGCCACACAACCCTGCCTCACATTAAATGAGCTCTGTTAGTTGACTACACATTTGCCTTATACTAATAAATCATTAACACAATAATGAGAAACATTAACACACACAAGAGGGAAGCTAAGTGTATAATGAGTGTAAGTGCCAATAAATAAATCTCACTCGATCTTAAGAGACCTGCCCAGTGTTTCTAAGATGTCTAAGAGTTTGAGTACTCTAACCCACTTCGTCTTAGGCACCACCTGCTATTCACAGTCAACAGCGCTGAGTTGAAGTTGACCTGCTGCAACTAGGGCAGCAAGACGGGTTAATGAAGAAAGTCGGAACTCGTCACACACACATCCGCTTCCTGCCGAGGATTAGACCTTTCATTAACGGGAAAGACTGGAAGGCCAGACACCAGCACACCGCGAGGTAATACCAAGACAAGGAGGAAGTACCCTGTGAAAGAACCTAACTTAATATACCCTAACTAAACCTAATCTAACTTAATGGTGACCAGCGGTGACTCGAACACTGGCATTCTGCAGTGTAATGCAAGACGGGAGAAAACACGCTATAAAAAAAATTCGGACATGCTAAATCAAGACGAAGCGAGAGGAAGCAAGACACGATGAAACAAGAAGAGATGAAGCAAGACATGATGGGTACTACATTATTATTATTATTATTATTATTATTATTATTAAAATCAAAACTAAGCGCTAAACCCACAAGGGTCAAACAGCGCTGAGGATGAGTACAGCAAATGAACAATAAAAATCAGCAAAGCTACATCCTACGACCCCCAACACTCAACTTTCACTTTCGACAGTAGTTTTTTTCTCTCTTCACTTTTAGCGAGGTTGTTGCTGGGAGGCGAAGGTTCCGTCGTTCACTCCTCCACCTTGTTGTCTCCATATTTACGTTGTCATTATTATTATGTATTCACGGAAAAGCGCTAAGACCTTAAGGGTCATAGAGCAACCTCGACCGTCATCCTTCCAGCAACTGCCCTAACCCCACCACAACCTCCAGTGGTTGGTATATATATACGTATACATATATACATATATTTTTTTATTTTTTATTAACACATCGGCCGATTCCCACCAAGGCAGGGTGGCCCGAAAAAGAAAAACTTTCATCATCATTCACTCCATCACTGTCTTGCCAGAGGGGTGCTTTACATTACAGTTATAAAACTGCAACATTAACACCCCTCCTTCAGAGTGCAGACACTGTACTTCCCATCTCCAGGACTCAAGTCCGGCCTGCCGGTTTCCCTGAATCCCTTCATAAATGTTACTTTGTTCACACTTCAACAGCATGTCAAGTATTAAAAACCATTTGTCTCCATTCACTCCTATCAAATACGCTCACACATGCTTGCTGGAAGTCCAAGCCCCTCGCACACAAAACTTCCTTTACCCCCTCCCTCCAACCTTTCCTAGGCCGACCCCTACCCCGCCTTCCCTCCACTACAGATTTATACACTCTCGAAGTCACTCTGTCTCGTTCCATTCTCTCTACATGTCCAAACCACCTCAACAACCCCTCCTCAGCTCTCTGGACAATCGTTTTGGTAATCTCGCACCTCCTCCTAATTTCCAAACTCCGAATTCTCTGCATTATATTCACACCACACATTGACCTCAGACATGACATCTCCACTGCCTCCAGCCTTCTCCTCGTTGCAACATTCATCACCCATGCTTCACACCCATATAAGAGCGTTGGTATAACTATACTCTCATACATTCCCCTCTTTACTTCCATGGACAAGGTTCTTTGTCTCCACAGACTCCGAAGTGCTCCACTCACCCTTTTCCCCTCATCAATTCTATGATTCACCTCATCCTTCATAGACCCATCCGCCGACATGTCCACTCCCAAATATCTGAATACATTCATCTTCTATATATATACATACACTTCTTGGTGTGTATAACTTTGCTACACCTTCCCATCTACAACAAACTTGTAGAAAAAAATGGGTGAGCCAGAAATTTTAGGATGCATAACTGAGACTCTGATGTGGCTACACTGATAATCCTGCAAGTGTCACTATGTCACTCTCGTAGAATTTTGAAACATTGTTAACTTTAGTGAACATCTTAATGATCTAATCATCAACAGTTAGGTAAACAAACAGTACCTAATAACTCATTGTGACTTTAACATCAACCTGCAAATAATTGGCTTCCTGAACACCATCTCCAACTGCTTGTTAATTAATCCAAGATGGCTGCCTAGAGGGGGGTGGGTCATTAATCATTCATTAATATTGAGATTTTTAATCAAATATATTGCGAATATGTTTCTTAGGTAAAGAAAGTCGCCTTCTATACTCTCTTGCTTATAAGGATGATGATAGGATGATTCTACATAAATAGGATATTCAAAATAGCTAACATCTTTACCATAAAGTAATGGTCACAGTAAATGAGACACACTCGCCTTCGCAGAGTCGTTTTTAAGGAAAGGAAACTAAATTCGAGAACATTTTTATTTGTTCGTAAAGAATACCATTATTCTGGGTCAGGATTCAGCAAACATTAACCAATTATTTCACTACTCAAATGAATAATTGATCATCCTTGAGTAATAACTTCTGCCAATAATAATAATATAGATAATAATGATACTCGCAACTACGACTACCTCTTCTACTGCCAAAACACTGTCATGAGAACAAAACGAGGGTCGAACTACAAGCTACACACTTTTTCCTGACTCCCAAACATTGAACTTTTCACCTAACACTAAACCAACAATTGAGATACCAGTAAATGATACCATCCATAACGTCACCGTCTCCGTTATCTTTCTCATCATTATTATAAGCTTTTCATTCTGCATCATTTTTTTTTCTGGTTGTCCCCTGTCATATGGTGGAGACAGCTGTTTGATCGTCCACATTCGCAAAATACAGAGAAAGATACAAGGACACAGATGCAACTAATGTGACATTTTATTGTGGCAACGTTGTGGAAACGTTGCCAGAATAAATTATTACATTAGTTGTATCTGTTTCCTTTTGCCTAACATTTTGAAGGCAATTCTACCATTATTACTAAAAGATAAGTACTGCCGATCACTGCTACAGCTGCAGCGGATCAGTTTCAAGACTTGTGGAGGTGCGACCCAAATATTCTTCTGGCAAGGGACATGCACGTTTCGTCTTGTTCTTGAGTCATGTTTTGTAGCGAAAGTATGACAGTGTTTCTCCTGTCTCACACTTCTAATCATATCAAGCTGCAATGAAGGCTGCTTATTTGTGTATAATATTTTTCCATTTTGTAAAGAGGTCTTCTAGACTTGTCATTATATTTACAGGAGCCTTAGCTTTACGTATGCCAAAATGACATGTCACTGTATTACAGTCAGTGAGAGCGTAAATTGACGGTAGTTGTGAAGCTTAACATAAGTGCCACAGTTGCCTAACAACCGTGGCACTAATGCTAACTGATGAACATCCTTGACATATAGACTTTATTCAAACTGTTGTGGTCACCTGTCTGTCTGCTTATTAATGCACTAACAAAGACATCAATGTCATTACCGACAACCTTGATACTCTGCCGTCACAGAGTTGCTAGTGATACCTCTTGGAGAGAAGTGATTGCATCAATTTTCTCAACTGTCCTGTTTTTTCGTGACAGCACAACCTTTCAAGGCCAAAGAGGAGAGTTCAAGTATAGTCATGATAGTTGTCTTTAATTTTACTTGCAACATGTTTCAAAGAATTCGCAACTGGGTCTTTGCAACTTTTTATTTGTCCAATGAAATCCCCCCAAAATGACACATTAATCCATCAAAACTGCATCCGGCTGCAAGGGCTGACTGCTCCATGTGAAGTACTGTTTATACTTCAGTACTGACCTTAATTTAGCCACTCCCATATCACTGTTTTGTCGTCATTGAGGTTAAAAGTTTCGCTAGTTCACAGTTATTTACATATTGTGAGAGTTGTTGTGTCTAAACCTTCGCGAACATCAATACCAAAAGCTGATGAACGCAATTTTACACCACAAAATTCCAGGCTCTGCAAAAAAGACAAATAGGTATGACAGCCAGATTACCACAACAACTTTTCATCCACTCCCCGCCCACCTAAACCCGAGAACCATCAACACCTGCCCACATCCCTCTTCTATTCCTCTTACATCTTTTAATGCATTTCGGACATAAGCCGATACGTGGAAAAAAATAAAGAAAATTCTGAGTTAGCTAAGCAAACAAACTAGTAAGTGTATATATGGAAGCAGGTGAACGCTCGCCGATTACCGTGACGCAGCTGGAGAAACACAATTAAGCGAAATTACTTCGTCAGGTGCTCAGTCAACATCTTCCCTGCTGGTATTTGGGGTGAGTGTAATCAGCAGAAGCCACACACAGGAAGCACACCTTGGGCACACCACCAGCAGGACTTCCGCACACCTATGTAAGTACTTGCTCCATTTCCTCCCCTTTGCCTTGCAGCATCCGTGTTCACACACACACACACACACACACACACAACACACACACACACAACACACACACACACAACAAACACACACACATGTACACAACACTGATTGTGTGGGGGTACATAGGATACACAATTTGTAAAGCAGGTCGGATCTGGCTCTGAAGGCCAGCAGTCATCTGATAGATAATACTTTATAGCGTAATAAAACAAACTTCAAGAGCAGGCAGTCAGTGCTACAATCAATGGAAACTTTAGAGAAATAAATTTGTACCTCAAAAACACTTCAATCGTAGCTCTGTTCAGTAAGTACAGAGCGAGTACGTACTACAGCTGTTGTTTGTTGTTAGTTTATTCGTCAGGGGAAAAAAATAATCCTTCACAGGTTTTCATCATTAGTTGACCGTTTCACTGGTGCCAATATTAAGGTGGTGACGCTGCAAGATGGTGTGTCAGAGGGTCCGTGTGAAGGTCGACTAGTTAATAGCCGTACAAAAATAACCCACACAGAGAAAAATTTATGGCGACGTTTCGGTCCGACCTGGATCATTCACAAGTCACACAGAAGTGAGTGAGCCAGTATATAAAGCCGTATGATTGGCTAACGCTGGCTTGGACTGAAGGGCGAAACGTTGACAGGGTTTGTTTGTGGACAAAATACACAAATATACAGTACAAGCTAATATTTATACAACGTAGCCTGGTCTCAGACCGGGCCGCATGGGCGTTGACCCCGAAACCCTCTCCAGGTATACTCACCAGGTATACTCTCCAGGAATACTCTCCAGGTATACTCACCAGGTATACTCTCCAGGAATACTCTCCAGATACAGCCTTTACAAGTCATAACTTGAAAAAGATCTCAGAGCGAAATGTTGTTGAAATAGGACTGTTTTTCATTCTTGTGTCTTCGTCCACAGAGCGATGTTTAACCAGTGCCAGACTTGCTGATCTGAGTGATGACATCCGTCGTACACCTACATATACCATCCCCCACACTCCTTTCTTACTTCCATCCCTTGCTCATCACCACTAGCATTTCAGCGCCTGCCTTCTCCTTGCCCCTCCTGCCGTTATCTGACTGACATACTGCAGACAGAGCGAAACGTTGTCCCACTAAAAGCTAGATCTTCAACGTGTGTCTTCTCTTCGCCTCCCACCAGTGCAATGACTACTCCTTCAGGGGGTCCATCACGCTAAACATCCATTGCATTCATCTGCCGTTGAGACTCGTAACTGCGTAATGACCTGCCATCAGCGGCTGTTCTCCAGCTAGTGAGGCAACGCAACAACAGCACAATACATCGTGATTACAGTGTTTCAAAAGAGTTCTTCCGGACACTAAACCATCGTCGACTTAAGTGGCTAATTCATGGAGAGATAACCCGCCCTCTTAATGCATTCGCTTATCTCCTCCTCCTCCTCCGTATTTCCCTCCGCGTTCCCATTCACCTTCATACTCCACGGCGTGCCCTCCACGGCGTGCCCTCCACGGCGTGCCCTCCGTGGCCTGCCCTCCGAGGCCTGCCCCGCTTGTTCGTGAGTAACGGCACCTCTCGTTATTGTCGTGACATATAAAGTTGGCCTGAGAAAAATCAACAACTTGAGATGTGTTTATTTTTTTGATCGCTGGGGATGTATAACTAACGTCTTGGGTCTTTGTTTATTTAGTAACTCACATAAAAAATATCTTCAAACAATA
>WNWK01001810.1:190000-248489 GCA_009830355.1 Cherax destructor
TACATTCTTAATTTGTTAGTTCCTCGCCATTCTCTCTAGCATCATTCATCTCCCTCATTTCTCTCTACAAGTGTAGCCTGTATATTTTTCGTCATTTTCCTAACTCTTCAGATTGGCTGCCTTACAACTCTGAGACACTGTGCTCTCATTGTCTCGTCTCCTGTGTCTCAGGTGGGAATGATTATGTTCATACTCTTACAGCACCTCTTAGCGAGGCTGTCCACCGTGGGTGATAATTGTTCATTGTCTGATTACCAATTAGTAATAGGTAATAGTCACCAATTTGCAGTTAAAGGAACACAGGAATGTCCAAACTGTTCAGCAATGTTCATAATGTTGCATCTGAACACTTTTATTCGAGGATGCGACTCACAAGGATCGACTAACACCCTGCTACCTATTTACTGCTAGGTACACAATGGGCAAGTGTAAGGAGACTTGCCCATACGTCTCTTCTTGCTTGGCCCCTCTCCCTCTCATCCTTCCTTCCATACTAACACTGTTAAAAACGTAAGTCAAGCGAGATCCACTAATTCATCAGCATAGTGATTACCCCTCTCCTTGACACCTGGTGGTACAGCACACGTAGTGTTGACACTGTGGGGAGCTACGGCACTACTTCTGGTAAGGTGAATCCTCACTGCCTTGGTCTGTCTGTCTCTGTCTCTCACTATATAATTCAGTGCACATATAGTGAAAGGTGAGTATCCCTTTGAATATGTCTTAGTGTATATACACCACTTTAATCCCTGCTTTACGAATGAAAGTATTCTTGCGTGAAGGTGTGTGGGTGAGAGGTGAGTTTGATCACTATCGTTTAGTACATTAATCAACCAACGGAAAATCTCTGCATTAAGGTAGTCAAGTGCTTGATCCCTTCCACCATCACCAGTGAATCCAGTCTTACTTCCACTCCTGCTGCAGCCGTAGACGTCACCGCTGCCGCAGCTGCAGCCGACCTGCCTTCGCCACCGCTGTAACCCCTCCCTGGTGTAGCTCAACTCAACTATGACGGGAAGTTTGGACCCACTGTGGAGGCGGGAAGCTTGTAAGGGACTGACGACATGGGTGGCAGTCCCTGGTCACAGTAGGCATATCTCTACCATCATGACCACAACCGCCGCCTCACGTGATAACTGAAGTCGTAATCTTGAATTGCCCAATGCTAGTGTGGGGGTTAGTAGCCATGTTTCATGGTTGGTTGGGGGGGGTTCCAATTACATGTTTTGTGGCAGGGGGTAACTGTCATATCAAGGGGTAGAGGTGTTAGCAGCCCCCTCCTGAACCCCCTCACCTCTCCAATTATTTGAATCAAGAGCTTTTCAGTGTTATTTTGCCTCCAGTCGCTGACGGTCAAATTGCTGCCGCATTTTTCACAAAGACAATTCAATGAACAGTTTTAAAACTTAGACCAACCTCTTCCTTTTTAATTCAGTCCATCATTATGAACATTGATGGACTGAACACGTCGACCCTTCTTCATCTTCCTCTGTTATTCTCTGTATTGGACAGAAGAAGCCAATGGCTGGCGAAACGTTTCCTCATTAAAGATTCCCAAATGCTGTCCAAGTGTCTCATTCTTCAACAGATGATACTCAACGTCATCATAGCAACAGCATGATTGTTACTCCACCACTGCTGCTCATATGTGCGGTCGTGGGTCGAGGCAACCATGCAGTCAGGAAGGCAGATACAAGGCAGTTAGACATCTACCCATCCTGCTAGACAACTAGCAAATCAATCACTCAGCCAGACAGCTAGTTCACGAAGCAGCCAGCCAGTCAGTCAGTCGGTAATCGAGATCTTTTGCCCAGCCCATCTACCAGCTGCTAGTTCCTTTCCCCCCGTAGTCTAGCCTCTGGTGGGCTCGTGTCTAGGCGAATGGTGTCCCGGAGTGTTTTCAGACTTTTTCCGCCTGTCTCGGGGCTTTTTTGTTTACCCTCTGTACATTTAGGAATGCACTTGCGTCTGGCAGCGCTTTTCGTGCGTCTGGAGACCTGGGTGATTCCAATCATCCGTTTATAATTCGAACCTCGCGAGATAAGGACTGTATTACTCTAAGTAAAGGCACCATAAACCTTTAACAAATATATATTTTGACTCGAATCGGAGCCAGGAACGAACGCCCATTAAAAATACATGTACACAAGATAGCAATCCGGATTTGAGAATAAGAATTACTTGGACACAAACACAAATACCTACATGTCGAGAATCCAGATTGAAATTCCTGTTCATCCGATTGTGTCGAGGGAGGGGGGAGTGTTGGTGGAGGGGGGGGGGGGAGAGGCGAACACACACGAACGACCAACCGACCAACTGACTGACTGACTGACTGACTGACTGACTGACTGACTGAATTAACTGACGTAATGGGTAGCTGTACGGATTATACCGAGTAACTGTGTATACTTCCTAAAATGCTTGGAAATTAGTGGCTAGCCATGCAGGAGATTACAGCAGTAAGCTTCTTCTTGAATGATGTCCTCGGCTTGTTGAGCTAGATGGTTCACGTGCATGCTCTCTCTCTCTCTCTCTCTCTCTCGTTTAAAACAGTAGTAATAACAGCAATTGTGATAATGAAGGTCTGGAGTGAGGAAGAGGAGGTATCTGAGGTGTTGCATGTGGCTGCCTCACAACCAGCTCACCCGCTCATCGTAGTTCTGAAGCGGAATGCTAGAGCTCACCCCCCAAAAAAAAAAAAAAAAGGCTCGATTCCCGGGCGGGAACGACCAGAAGAAACCTCAACGGAAATTAAGCACACTTCTTGGGTTAACCAGGGTTAATAACGCACAGATGTGCGTTAGTTTCTCCCTCCACCGTCTGTGGGTGGGAGAAACCCTCCATGAAAACCCAACCCAGCCTTCCCATCTCCCACAGTCCAGTGTCAGTTTAACAGGATATATACACCGTGAGGTGTATGACTCTCGGTGTATATACTCTGAGAGTTTACTTAAATCCCTACTTAAAGGTTGATCTTAGACATTTGGTGACGCACAACCGGAGCTTTTGGTCGTCTGACCGAGGCTTTCAGCTGGCTTACCTGTCCTCCCCTTTAAAAAATATGGGTATGATTATAAGATTAAAGCATCCTTGAAATGGCAGTGAACATATGACGCATGGAATAACCATCGTGGAATCAATAGACTTTAAACTTCATTAACAAACCAACCATCCACCACGATAGTCAACTAAGATAGTTCACCTTGATGTCACGTGTGGACAAGTTTGAATAATGTGATAATGTATCTACTGTATGAGAAAATAATGCATTGTGCGGATAAAATACAATGACTCGTTCATTGTGTCATTCATCATGGGCAGGCTTCCTTACACACGCTGACTCTGCCTAACAGTAAATAGTCGACTGTTATGGGTCGCATCCTGGGGAAAATTGTTATGCAAATGAGCAACATTACCATGAGAAATATGTGAGAAACTCCTGTCCTCTGAGAACGATTTACTCGTTGGCTAAACTGTTTCCTCATAATATGGCGTATGTAATAATGAGAGAGAGAGAGAGAGAGAGAGAGAGAGAGAGAGAGAGACAGAGCAGACAGACAGACAGACAGACAGACAGACAGACAGAGACAGATAGACAGAGACAGACAGAAAGTTTATATTGCTGATTTATGCATTAGTAGTGGCTTGTTCGATTTATTCTAGAGTAAGTTCACTTTTGCCTTATATGAACAGAAATCAGAGTCATCTAAGAGAGGATAGGAGTAAAAGAGAGAAGAAAGAAGGGAGGAATAACTATCGAAGAACACAACAAGTGATGGGCACTCATGACAGTGACCCAACACCAGAAATTGAATCAGTGGAAGGTCCTGTGGCATGCAGTGTTTCTTCTCTCTCTCTCTCTCTCTCCTCTCTCTCTCTCTCTCTCTCTCTCTCTCTCTCTCTCTCTTTCTTTGTACCAGACATACCTACACATTAGGGTAACCTCTGACCCAACACACTCAGATGAACTCTGCTTGTACGCTGGTGTCAAATGTTATGTCAAATGTCAAAGGCCTTTACGTGACACCATCCCCATTCTCCTATCTCTCTGACCTAACATCACATCCCTAACATCATCCCCATTCTCCCATCTCTCTGACCTAACATCACATCCATGACATCATTCCCATTATTCCCATCTCTCTGACCCACCATTCAGCAACTAACATTCACATCTGCGCTGCCAGAAGCCCCAAGAGTTTGCTAGACAGCATCAAGTCTCCGGCATGAGCCAAGTCATGCAGCAATGCAGTAAACACCAGCTTGACTGCGTTTCCACACCCACTGACGCCGGTATCAAGCCGCGTATTATCCCGGTAACAGCTTGCATGCTGCTGCAATCGACTAAATGTGCTACCGGGAAGTAGAGAAAATGAAAGTCTGGATGTCTTACGCCCATTCCCTTTCGTTGTAATCAGCGCGTACATTCACGGGTGAATTGCATGCCGGGGTCTTCAGCAACGACAACGAGAGGAGGTCGTGCTGGGGTGACAAGTCGTGCACCGGAGTGTATTTACCTCTCAGATCTGGCTATTCATCCTGAATAACTGAGTTAAGACACACCAATGTATCGCCTAGCTAACAGACGTTACCATCATGTCTCACGAAATCGTAATGACACGATTGCAAACAAACCATACCACGGGTGGGGCTCGAACCCGCGGTCGAACCCGTTCGAACCCGTCGCTTACGCGACAGTCTGGAGTTTTGAGACTCTTTGACCGCGGGTTTGAACCCCTCCCGTGGTATGGTTACCATCCTGTCTGTGTACAATTTGCCATTTTGTCTCTAGCTAGTCGTGAGCTTTAGATAATTTAGGATAAACTTACCTAACCTAAAAAAACTAGCACTAAATCTGCTACTTTGCATAGATCGTTCAGAAAATGACGCTGATGAACGCGTTAGAAAACGAACTGTGTATTTTGAGGAGTTCATTTATTTCAGAGGGATTGTTACCTACGCTGAATTAATCTAGTCATACTGGTCTCTGTGTGAACACAGGTGAGATTAAACTCTCTTCTTGTTAGCCTCAGTCACTCACAGATGAACAAACTGAATGCAAAGTATGTGGTCAGGATTATGGTCACTTTCTTGAGCAGTATTTGCTTAATTGCCCACTTACTGAGGAATATAGAGACAGTATAATAATTTATATGATGAAAATAAGATGCCATATAGACTAAACAAAGACCTTAAATTCGTTTGCAACAGATAATACAACAGTAGATATAAATCCAGATGTACTCCTGTCAACCTTTCTGAGGCCTAGTTCCTAAGCCTTTTGCTTATCCATATGCTCTTGCGCTACCCTCCACAAGATGGATACCATGCACAGTAGACCAGCAGCTTCGGCGGTGAAATCTATAAATCTAAATCACAGTGTGTAGGAAAGGCGAGACAGGTGATATTGATAATGGAGGTGGAAGAGAAGCGGGGTTAATGATGGCAGTGGTGGTGGTGGTCAGAATGCCATTTAGATTCAAGATTCCCTGTCTTGGTATAAACCTCGGTTATGAATACCGACAAACTGGTTTAGAAAGACATGTAAGCAAATACTAGGACATATATATTAAAAAACGTTTCGGTCCTGGGACCTTGATCACTTCTAACACACAGAACTTAAAATAACAGTGTATATAGGCGAAAAGTTGGGTGCGAGTGACACATTGTGTTTATTCATGTGTCTTTTCAAAACCATTCCTTGTCTTACCTGGTTCATAAACACAGTGTAACGCCAGGGTTCACCCTCTCTCACATTCACACACACACAAGGGTTCATCTTCTCTCACATTCACACAACACAGTAAGTGTTAGGGGCCCAAGACCGTTCGACTGCCTCCCAGCATATATAAGGGGGATTACCAAAAGACCCCAGACTGTCTTCAAGAAGGCGCTGCACAGGCACCTAAAGTCAGGGCTGAGGCTCGTACGTCTGTTTACGTGCGTCCAGCAGCAACAGCCTAGTTGATCAGGCCCTAATCCACCACGAGACCTGGTCACGGACCGGGTCGCGGGGTCGTTGACCCCAGAAACCCCCTTCAGGTATACACAGCGAAGCCTACAAAAAGCAGAGACGTAGGGCCCCTGAGTCGGGGAGCACCTAGACGGAAGAGCTGTTGAGGGTCCAATAAACGAGTGAAAACAGGATGCTGAAGATGATAGGGCAGAGGAAAGGTGGTGAACCACACACATGCTGTCTACCTACCGTCTCTCCTTTACGTCTTACGATTTAATTATTTAAAGACCCGAGTGCTGCTGCCTACATAGTCCTCATCCTGCGTATGAAGATTCAAACGGAGAATGCCTGTATGCATCCCAGGTTCCCACTGAGCAGTAACTACACAACCTGGTGATGCAGGGAGCAGCCTGCGGATTACCTGCAGCCGCAAGCAACCTCCATTAACACAGCTTCAAGTTCAGGCGCTACCGTTATATTACCTCGAGTTAATAACGCTATTAAATACGTAACACGAAGAAAAAGGAAGGCAACGAACCGCACTGCAGCCGGAGTACAACCGTAACTACTTAGTACAACTCGGACTATTTTACACAGTTCAGCCTCATCTGTTTAATTTAGTACAACATGACCATCACGCAGCAGCATGAAGCGCCAACAACAGGAAGTGCACTTCAGTAAGAATATATGTATAAATCAATAGGAAAGTGTATATTCCTTGAGAATGTTATTAAGAGATAGTGAAATCACTTAGAATTTATATATATATATATATATATATATATATATATATATATATATATATATATATATATATATATATATATATATATATATATATATATATATATATATATATATATATATATATTACATATTATACATCATGAAGGCCACTGAACCACAGAATAATCTTCGAGTTAAGATCCTGAAAGAAAGTTAGCTCACCTTCCTTCGTCTCTCACGTTCAGCTGGCTCACCTTCCTTCATCTCTCACGTTCAGCTGGCTCACCTTCCTTCATCTCTCACGTTCAGCTGGCTCACCTTCTTTCGTCTCTCATGTTCAGCTCCGGATGTCACAACTTTCACCCCCCACAGGATGCCTGCCAGAAACAGCTGAGCTGTGAGCTTTCACCGCTTCTGTTGCTGCGACAACGGCAGCAGAAACAGAAACAACAAGAGTAGCAGCTAAAAAAACAAAAGTAGCAACTTCAGCATCCAAAATAAAAGCGGAAGCAACAGCAGCAGTAGCAACAGCAGAGACGGAAGCAACAGCAGCAGTAGCAACAGCAGAGACGGAAGCAACAGCAGCAGTAGCAACAGCAGAGACGGAAGCAACAGCAGCAGTAGCAACAGCAGAAACGGAAGTATCCGCAGCAACACCTGAAACGACAACAACAACAGCAATAACAGCAAAAGGCTCCAGTATACGTAAGACATTTGTCAAGCATTTCGTAATTACTGAGCATACATTAACCATGACCTTAGCTCTCCCATGTTCTATGAGCCGTGATAACTGGCCACATTAACCAGGCTAGGAAGGTCTTTCTAACAGCGCCACACAAACCTCTAACTACATCAACCACCAATCAGTCGGTAACTAGTGCTGATGTAACCAGTCATTAACTTGTACACTAGAAGGGGACAGCAGTGCCTACACCAGCTGTTGGCACTGGTAGAAGATAGTGTTTGTACCAGATGCTGGCACTAGTAGAAGACAGCAGTGCCAACAGCACCAGCTGCTTACACTATTAAATTCCCCTTGGCTTCCAATGACATCATTTTTTTCTCTCTGTCTCACATTAACTCACACAGTTTTGACTGTCTTCCATCCCATGCTAATAGCAGCAAGAATGCCGCTGCTGTTGCCACTCTTGTTGTACCCCACTACTGTGTCCACCCCATGCTGACAGCAGCAGCGTGGAGGCCGCTGATGTCATGTTTCACTTCTGAAGTGTGCAAATCAACAAACACTCCTCATTTAATTCCGTTAATTTTCTTACGACTTTCATAACGTCGATGTCATAACCATGAATGTCATAGCATCAATGTCACAGCATCAGTGTAATAGCATCAATGTCATAGCATAAATGTCATTACCATCTTTGTAATAGCATGAATGTCATAACATAAATGTCATTACCATCAGTGTCATAGCATCAATGTCATAACATAAATGTCATTACCATCATTGCTATAGCATCAATGTCATAGCATCAATGTCATAACCATCAATGTCACAGCATTTTCTGTATACTTACAGATTCTCTTTTCTTTATCTCATGTTTGGTTAGATTTCGTTAAGTTACTTTGCATTAGTTACGTACACAAATTTATTTTGAACCATAAAAACACAATGACTGAGTTACGTCTGGCTAGAAGACGGTCCAGAAAACGTTTAAATCTGCAGGATCATCAGTACAGGTGACAGAAGAAAATTAAATATTCGCTATCATTGCTCTGAAAAAAAATGGCAGACTATTTTTTAATGAAAATTAGCGCAACTTATCCATAAGAGTGAGAGTGAACCTCTGGAGTAGGTTCAATGTCGCTGTTATGATTAAAGTTCTTGATGGATGGGGTTCACTGTGGCTTAATACACACACACACACACACATACACACACACACACACATACACTCGTATATATATGTGTGTGTGTGTGTATGTGTGTGTGTGTGTGTGTGTGTGTGTGTGTGTGTGTGTGTGTGTGGGATGGAAAACATTAGCTCTAGGCCTTTCGCACTTCCATTCTTCGTCAGGAGCTATGCAATGTTGTAAGAGTTGCAACAGGTAGGTTGCGGGGAAAGATTTTCTCCTTCATGCCACTAAACAGACTTCAGAAGTCTGTTTAGTGGCATGAAGGATATAATTCAAGGAGCAGCATAATTCGAGGTGATTTTGAGAGGCAGGGGCTTGAGCATCCAGCCTGCATGTGTAAGCATAGTACATGTAAGTTTTTTATAAGTTTCAAGTTTCAAGTGGTGTAGGAACGTAATGTCTATGAATGAAATTAGGTAACCGGACTTGAGCGTTCTGAGGTGGGAAGTTCAGTGTCTGCACTTTGAAAGTCGGTGGGATGTTGCGGTTAGGTCAGTCAATGTATCGTGACCTGTATCAGCGGCGGTGGTGGCGCCAGCAGTTGCAACGACAATAACAGAAACAGCAGAAGCAACAGCAGAAGCAGCAGCAGAAGCAGCAGCAGCAGCAGCAATAGAAGCAGAAGCAGCAAAACACTGGCAATGAAAAGCAGAAACAGAAAACATATATATAGTCACAGTGCGCGGGGTGGGCCTCATAACGGATAAGGTCACCCTTTTCACCCCAGACCCGTTTCCAGTCACGGTCCTGACCCCCCGCCGCACCCTAGTCACAACCGGAATAACCCTCACACACACACACACACACACATGCACCATTAGGGTGAATATAATACTTTTAACGCATGCGAATAAGCTAAGAAATCGTATGAGCGGAAAATCATGTCGTTGCGGAGTGACCAGGATTACTCCTTGCTCCTTCAGTGTTTGTAAATTATATAAATTATTTGCCAGGCGGAATAAAGGATTACACACGTATGATGCAAAAAAAGAAAGACATTTTTAAAGTGAACAGGTAAGTAAAAAATAGTGATGGAGTTCAAAGTGGAATGTCATGTGATAAATATGGGTGAAAGATTCATGTGATAGATATGGGTGAATGTGCCATGTGTTAGATATGGGAGAAAGTGTCATGCGATAGACATGTGTGAAAGTGTGATGTGCTGGAGATGGAGTTGCAATCACGCCTCATGCAAATTATATCTTGTCTGACAAAATCTTAAGAACATCTATATGACTGCAAGACAGTTCTTGGGCGATGATAAAAAAAAAAAACGCTAACAGAAGATAACACGAAGTGAAGCAACTCAAGACAACAAAAAAGGTGACTTAGTTATCCACATCCCACTTCATCTCTCCCGAGGAGCAGAACATACCAGTGATGGCTGCTGTCGTGACCTGACTTAGTGACACACACACACATACACACACACACACACACACACACACACACACACACACACACACACACACACACACACACACACACACACACACACACACAATCATTGAGTCCACCACGGGTAACCCAGTGGGCGTTTCTACCGTGGACTGTCATAGGGCCATCGACCCTAAGGCCATTATTAAACTACAACAGTTGGGATTTAATATTGGTCCATGACGGACCGAAACGTCGTCTAGAGATTGCTCTGGAGAGTGTGGGTTATTTGTAAACTTCAAGAGGTATCCGTGTAATCTTTGACACTAGTAATTCCCAGTCCTTCAAGAGTCTTCTACTTTCATCAGAGACTAAACATTCATGAGCAGGATCTTCTCCTCCGACGATACTTATTGCACAAAAAAATAAAATGTGTTAATTGTCACGCGTCACAATATGTGTAATGCCAAAGGTTGTGAATGTTACACAGTACACATGTTCCAAAAAGTTATGTTTGGTACACATCCCACAGTTCCGCCTCACTACACTTGTGATCGCTCAGGTTGTGATTGTCTTGCCTCACCAGATCACAATAATGCTTCTTACACACGTCACCATAAGCGTGATTCGAGGGGCTGACTACACCTCCACGCCTGTCATTCAGTCGTTACGTCACAACCACAAGCCACGTCATCGATATCGCTAGTGGTGATATGGTCACGCCAGTGTCACCCTGTCAACCCCCATCAGATGCTCTCACACCCAGAGACCCTCCCATCAACTACCGTCCGAGTTGATGCCGGTATTGTGCTCTTCTTGTGGACACTGGACAGAGGTACGAACATGTGACAGTGGAAACAAGACACGCAACAACACGGGTTTTGACATTTTATTGTGGCGACGTTTTCGTAAATCAGGGACGTAACGTCTACACAATAAAATGCCATAAGTATGTAAATAAGTAACTTGCGTTACTAATTTACATACTAACGATATATTCTAACATTGTGTTACCACAACATCTGGATGTTTAAGCACTTAACCTCTCAAACATTATACAGTCTTTAGGGGCAACACCAACTAGGCATCTGATCTCTCGTTTTAAAAGTGCGATTAAGAATTTTATTATATATTTCTTGAAAACGCTAAACCAGCAAGGCTCATACAGCTCCTATGGCATGGTATTCAGGTTTAATCCAGGAAGGGAAAAGGTAGCTATAATTCTTTACAGAGGGACACCCCCCTCACCATCATCTAGGTACATCCCTTCTCTTCCCATCCCTTCCCATCCCTTCCCTTCCCTTCCACTTCCCACTGATGAGTCTACAAAGATTAAAATTCGCAATGCCATGCGTGAAACTAGTCACATCTAACCCAGAAATCTAGATAAGTTTTGGAGCAGACGCCATTTCTGGGTTACACGTGCTGGCCAGTGATTTCGTGTACAAGGAAGAGTTTATCAAAATAGTAGCAAGCAGTAATTTATTATAATAATCACTCAATAATAATAATAATAACTGGTACTGGATGACTACAACAGTTCTCGCGTGAGAATTTTTTTATAGAATTATTATTAAATAAATGGATGTGAACAAAATTATAATTATTTTACAAGCCCGGCACCAGTGAGCTACACAACTCCCCCACCCCAAAAAAAAAATAAGTAAAAGCGAGGTTTGAACATTTCAAGGGGTTCAAACATGCCTCGATGGAGGTTCCGCGACGCCGTGAAGGGATCTAAATCCTTTTCCTGGATCATTAGTTACACTGTAATAAATCTTATTCTAGGTAAGTTAGGCAACCCCCACCCCTCAAATAATCCAAAACAAGTGAAAAAGGCAAACGGCAAGGGAAAAATAAGAAACAGAGGCAGGCAGATACACATCGTATCTTTATATCTATCTATCTATCTATCTATCTATCTATCTATCTTCATCTTTCTCTCCTCTCTCTCTCTCTCTCTCTCTCTCTCTCTCTCTCTCTCTCCCAAATATTACTACTTCACCAAGCCATGTTCCAACACCCTCAATCCATCACCAAAATTAATAATATACACCAACACCGACTATATACATACAAACGGCCTAAATCTAGGCCTTTCGTGTTGTAATCAACAAAGCTTCAGGAGCTTGCAATGTTGCAGGAATTAGTAGGAAGTCCAGGCAGGTTAGTTCAGGGGAACGTTCGACCTAGAACGTTTCCCTGAAATAATCTGCTTGGACTTTCTACTCATTTCCGCAGAATTGTAAGCTCCTGCTGATGTGTTGATTGCAACACGAAAGGCCTAGATTTATCATTCAACTCCCCCTGTGGTTGTTTTGTATCTTGTTTCGCTTGTTCGCGATAATATAAGTGCCAAGGAGTGGCATGAAGGCTCGATCCTCCGTCAAGTAAGCTTAGACAGGTTTGCTTCCTGGTTGTATTTACCTCAGACCCGACCTTAATGCCTGCCTAGCTAGACTCGGCCTGCTTTCCAAACACAATTACGAGGTTGCCTGCACTCACGTTCTCTTCCAGTCAGCTGGGTCACGGTCTAATAGAATGCAGTCCGCAATTATCCAGTGACACGGCTTCACAACAAGCGAAGCCTGTAGTGTGTTCTCAAGACTCAAGCTTATCCTCAAGTGTGTGCCTATTATGCAAGCTTATCTTCTAGTGTGTGCTCATAACACAAGCTTATCTTCTAGTGTGTGCTCATAACACAAGCTTATCCTCTAGTGTGTGCTCATAACACAAGCTTATCCTCTAGTGTGTGCTCATAACACAAGCTTATCCTCTAGTGTGTGCTCATAACACAAGCTTATCCTCTAGTGTGTGCTCATAACACAAGCTTATCCTCTAGTGTGTGCTCATAACACAAGCTTATCCTCTAGTGTGTGCTCATAACACAAGCTTATCCTCTAGTGTGTGCTCATAACACAAGCTTATCCTGTATAGTGTACTCAAGATACCACAAGAATGACCTCAAGATGTCACAAATATGCCGTCAGGACATTACAAGTATGCCGTCAAGATGTTACAAGTATGCCGTCAAGATGCCACAAATATGACCTTGAGATGCCATGATACCGCAAGTATAACCTCAACGATTTGCAAACCTCTTAAGATCAACTATTTACATCTAATTTGAATAATGATGATGACGATAATAATAATAATATAAATAATAATAATAATAATATAAATAATAATAATAATAATAATAATAATAATAATAATAATAATAATAATAATAATAATAAAGTCGACGACGCGGCAATCCGCAATGTTAGGTTGTTATGCTGTAATTTTCTTACATAGTTTTTAGATTGTTAAAGACACACAGGGAGTATGCCTTTTTTTTAATCAACGTTTCGCCTTAAACAGGACGTATTCAAATCTGTATTACACAGCTCTGATAAAGGCCTATTTAGGGCGACACGTCGTCTAAGAAACAAGGCTGGATATGTTTGCTGTGTTCTACTGTGTTAGTGTCCGTCTCTCCACATCCACTACATAGCTACGAAAAAAAAGTGCATTATTTGAAGATGGTTGGCACAGTAGTCGAAACGTCTAGGTAAATGCCTTTCGTCATTTAAGTGAAATGTGCATTTTTTTTTAAATATTCTGGGACCAAACATATTGTTAGATTACGATCACAATAGTTCAGCGGGCGGCGGAAGCTCTGTATTGGTAATAACAGTACTCAGTGCTCATTCATTGTGAGAAAATTGCTGAATAATGGCTTGGAAATATCACTGATTTGTTCTTGAAAAGAATATATAATAATCAAATAATGTGTCGTGCGCCAGTGCGTCACATGACCTACTTTTTTTCCCCCCTCATCGAGGTGTTCGTGTATTCGTGAGGTGTTCACCTGGGGGTTAATTTTTTCCCCCTCCTCCTGTGATACGTGAGGAGGAGAGCCTCACGTATCATTAACACAGCCGAAGGGATCACCCTCCTTCCGTGTGGCTGTGTTGCCAGCATCATCATCGGCTCCCTCGTAGTGGCGCCGGGTCACCAACTAAAGACCCGGGCCGGGACAGTACCGACGAACGTCATCCAGTACAATCCTCATAGTGGAAGTCAATGTGGTTACTAACTCTCCGCTAGCAACAAAGATATTGGGAGGAAGAAATCTGCTAAACTCACTGAGTCCTCCGTCTGTGTTTGTCATTCCGTGTGGTGGATGTGATAAAGTCTGATGCGGGTGAAACGTGGAGGAACATTGAACAACGTTTGGAAGAGCATAAATATGCAACTAATAGGGATAACCTTACACGAAATGGGATGAAGCCAGACTAGCCATTGAGGAAAATTATTTACAGAGGCGAAAGCGTAAAGAATTAGCGTTGATTCCAGAACACTGGTAGTTTCAGATTGCCTAATATCAGGGCAATAAACGGTAATATTATCTGCTGACACTGACTTAAAACTGTGTCATTGTTTATTACACTAAGCACAGGATAATCTTCCTGGGTCCGCAGAAGATAACACCCTTCATAGTTTACGCAGAAGATAACACCCTTCATAGTTTACGCAGAAGATAACACCCTTCATAGTTTACGCAGAAGATAACACCCTTCATAGTTTACGCAGAAGATAATACCCTTCATAGTTTACGCAGAAGATAACACCCTTCATAGTTTACGCAGAAGATAACACCCTTCATAGTTTACGCAGAAGATAACACCCTTCATAGTTTACGCAGAAGATAACACCCTTCATAGTTTACGCAGAAGATAACACACTTCATAGTTTACGCAGAAGGCTAATCCTCCAAGATTTACTTTGGATAGCAACCTTCAGAGCTTATGAAGCAGAATAACCTTCAGAACCAACAGTATTTATGTTCTATTATCCTGATAAACAGAAAAGCGACTCTTTCCTAAACAAAGATTGACAATATGCTGACATATTTTTTTTTAATGGATGACTAGTTTATGTACATAAGTCATGTTTGTTTTTTCAAGATTTGTCAGAATTCCCAGTATGACTAAAAATGTTGTTCTTATCCGCGTGGTTTGAAATAATCTGTTATAAGTAAATAGAGATGAAACGAAAGCCAGAAAAAAAATATGATGATGAATGGAAAAGTTCTGTTGGTGTGTTCCTTTCGGGCAGGTGACGTCACTTACTTGATAAACGGCTTAATAGATCGAAATGTCGCAGTAAAAGCTTATTCAGGGAAGCGTGTCTTTCTTGACTATTGTCAGGAGCAACCTACTTATTTTTAATCTTAGCGGAGCACCTCACGGTATCCTCATTGCTCAAATAAAGTCTCCCAACTCCGTCTATAACAGTTCCATCACGATGGGTGAGGATTCTATCTGCTTGAAAAAAAAAATTCCTCCGGATTTCAAGAAGATCTATACAACATAAGGCAGATTTATACAACATAAGGCATGGCATGAACACACTGGACTCTTTTCATATCCAGATTAATGTACTAATTTTAAATCTTTCGTATACATTTCCAGTATAATCAACTTGAGTACTCTTAAGTCGGTTGCGGAGTGATGAATATTGTTTGCCGTGTGCGGACTACAAGATTCTTGGACGATACCCAGCTGCACTGAACGATGCCTCTTGCATCACACGCCAGTATGTAAATAGGACATACTGTGAGGGTTATGGACTTTTTTTTGTGAATACATGCCCACCAGGGATTTTATCAGTTGATAAAGTTCTTGGTGGGCGAAACGTCTTCACAATAAAATGTCATAACTCGCACTGTGAGTCTTATTTACAGTGCTCCAGCTGACCCATGTTGTCTGAGAATCCTCGGTCACCCTCCACACCCATACCATAACGCACTCAGATTGCACCTGCTGGAACCAACTCACCTCGACCAGTCGCATTCTTAAACCAACAACTTGTTCCTTCATTACCGGGAACACACTTAACAGCTCACAGTTAGAGGCAGTCAAGTTCCTTCTCTATACTGGTTAGAACAACACTTGAAAAATAAATCATCCCCCCTCACTTCCCTCTCACTCCTTCCTTCACTTCACCTTAGTCCTATTTCTTTCCACCTCTCCCCTTCCCTTCGCTCTCTCCTTCTCCCTCCTTTCTTCACGCCGTTCCCACCTTTGTCCCTCCTTCCTTCCTCTCGCTTACCTTACAAAGATGGATTGTAATGGCGCTTCAGGTCAGACAGTATTATGGGTGTGTCTGAATGTGTATGTCACTGTGTTGGTGCTTATCAGGTCACCAGCCTGGGCCTCACCTGTATGTGTGTGTCACTGTATTGGTGCTCATCAGGTCACCAGCCTGGGCCTCACCTGTATGTGTGTGTCACTGTATTGGTGCTCATCAGGTCACCAGCCTGGGCTCACAGTCTTCCCAGCCGGGTCCACGCTTCGACACCACGATTGGCATCAACAATGTTCCAGTTGCTACAGTGCTTACCCTCAGCAGCTTTGTCATCTTCGTAGTCACTGTCATCACTCCCATTATCTCCGCCAGAATCACCACCGTTACCATCACTACTACCACCACCATCACCATAATTACCACCATCATAACTACCACCACCACCACCATTACTACCACCACCACCATTGTTACCACCACCACCACCACCATTGTTACCACAACCACCACCATTACTACCACCACCACCACCATTACTACCACCGCCATCACCATTACTACCACCACCACCACCACCATTACTTCCACCACCACCACCACCACCGCCATCACCATCACTATTACGGTCTCATACTATCACCATTATAACCGCTGCTACCTTCAACTCGCCTACCACCACCTCTATCTTTATTGCCACCTCTACATCCACCATCACTACCACCTTTATTGTCACCACCTCCACCACAAAATCATCTTTATTACGTTTGGAGCCGCCACTTGATTGCAACACCTCTCCACTGCCGTCACAGCCACCATCTAGCCCCTACCTCCACGACTGGTGGCCCTGAAGCCCACACCACAATTAACATCATTTGCATCGTCCCTGACTGACCACCTTGTTGCTACATTTATATTCTCGCCTCTTCCATCTGGCATTTTAATGATCTTTCTGTTATTTATTCTATCTTCGCCCTTCTCCTCATCCTTTTATTCATTCGCGCATTACTTTATGATTCCTCTTCAATTCCAGTATCAACTTCCTCATTTTCCAATGTCCATTTTTTATCTTCATTTTCTAATATTCTTTTATTCATCCTCATTTTCCGGTACCGATTGTTTTTGTCCTTATTTTGCAATATCCATTTTTTTCATCGCCAAACTGAACCCGGAGCTGAGAACTGTAAGGTTATAAAGCGAACATCTCCTCATGGAGGAGCCAAGGAACAGGGAGACACAGCAACACTGTATTGCATTTCAAGAAGCATTAATCATGTGTAGGTCATTCAGTGCAGGGAAAGGTGGGGGCGGAATCCTACGTTTGCTAATCGCGGTTCTGATGTGGTTCCAACCAGTGAGGATGTTGGTTATCTACGCAGTGACAATTCAGTGAACTTAACAGGGAAGTACCAGGAGGCAATGGAAGAAAAAGAGAGCCTGTGATTTACCCATAGATGCAGAGAAGAAATGGGTCAAAGCATCAGATTATGGAGCAGCTACAGAAACCAGAGGTCGGCAAAGAAAAGAGACGTGAAACATAAATTTAGCATCCTTAAAATTCACATACAGCACTGAAAACATTTCCTGAGCTGAATCTTGTTACGAAATATAGAGCAAAAATAAAATAAATGAAAACAGGGAGAGCATTAAGTCAGCTTCTACAGGCGGAGGAAAGACTGGGCGATATCTGAACAATCTGCTGAATCAAAATATCCAAAAATCTCGGGAAAAGGAAAAGCAAACACTGTGATGACTCCAGCAAGCGACTATGACATCATGACAACTTTCTTCACTGAATAACACAAAAGTAACAATACACTACGACTCGAATAATCATCGAGAGAAAAAAAAGCAAATGACACGTTTTGTGAAGAAGATGATGAAGACGACAAAGAACAGGAAAGTGAGCAGAGTAACTGAGAACAAGTGAGCAGAGTAACTGAGAACAAGTGAGCAGAGTAACTGAGAACAAGTGAGCAGAGTAACTGAGAACAAGTGAGCCGAGTAACTGAGAACAACATTGTCTTAAGCTAAATCACAACTGTAACTATGACAGAAAATGTGACACTGAAGAAAGACGATCTTAAAGAATCAAATAAGATTAAGGAAGGAAATGGGTGAAAACTTAAGGGTAATGACATGATCTATGAAGAAGTACACAGATTCTTTACGTAAACTGATTGAGTATCGACACAAGAAGGGAAGAGGTGAAGAATTTCCTAGAGTAATCGTACACTGGCTGGGACCCGACATTTTGTCACCATGGAATCCGAAAGATGGTGTGGAAACACTTTCTTAACATCTAGCAAGAACCTTAATCAAATCTCTGGAAACAAGGCAGGTGCCCAAAAAAAAGAGAGAAGGAAACAAATGCACTGCTGTACCTGTATTCAAGCAATGGGACAGACAGGCAGTGTTAAACTACAGATCTGTATCCTAGTCATGTATGTTACTTTGGGAATTCATAAAAGGTCTTACATACCTTCTAAAGTTCTGCGAAAAGATAACAGATAAAGCTGGAAATGGAGGAGTGGGTGATTTGCATTTTCCCGGGCTGTATGGCGATATTTGATGTATCACACCAAAGACTGGTCCACGAACTAGAAAAGCAGCCAGGAAAAATGGATAAAATTGTATAATGAACTGCTGAACACTTGGCAGGGAAGAAACAAGAGATTGATGTTCAAAGAGAAAAAAATCATGATGAACGCTATACCCATGTGGGTCATTCAGTGCAAGACGTAGTTGAGGCTTGATCCTTCGTCTGCTGAGTGCGAGACAGATGAACAGGCGTGATAACTGGGGTCACACATGAGTCAGTAATGGGTGGTAAACATAAGCCAGAAGATATAAGAGTTTTATACGTTGCTGTTTGTGAATAAACGAAAGTAAATACTGGATAATACAGACTCGAAGGCGACTTGAGTTGCCTACGGGGATAGTCAGGTATATGCTAAGTGGCGTTCAAAAATAAGAATGACATTCAGGAACGTTAATACAATTATTCATCCTGAACTCAGTATACATAATGTTTCAGAGCCGTCATTGAATATGCAGTACTAGTCTGGAGCCCAACCTGATCCAGCGAGTAAAGAAACTAGACCAAGTCAGGAGGTTTGTAACGGGATTGTTCGTGGCTCTGATACACGGAGACCAAAATAACAATCCAACGATCTTAGAGGATAGAAGGATGGTGAGAGACATGATAACATCATACCAGATACTCGGAAAAAATGATAAGTTAAACAAGAACAGATTGTAAAGAAAGAGATGGGGCAACAATGAGAAACAGATGCAAATTCAATACGTTAGAGAGCCACGAATCACGGAACGGGTAGGATTTAAACCTAAGGCAAATAAGTCCTAAAACTCACAGCCAGTGCGCTAACCACTCGCCCAGCTGTCTCTCATACGAGTCATCCAACTAAGTATATTTCTATACACCACAGGGGAAATTTTATATCTCACTTGAGATGGGTTCAAGCCCCACCCGTTCCGTGATTTGTTTGCAATCGTGTTATCACGATTTCGTGATTCATGAGTTACAGGGAGGCCCTTTCTGATCCCCCCCAGGATGGTCATGAGGTGGGGGGAAGCCAAGATGGGGGAGGTGGTGGCAGCAGATTATATTACGTAGCTTTAGCGACTGGTACGACAAGGACCAGTAGCAAGGAAGTTTGTGTTATTATTATTCAAGGCGAGAAAGAGCGATCATGAGGGATCGAGTTGAAGAATATTATCCGAGAAGAACAGTGCTATATAAGAACAGTGTTATTGAAGAACAGTGTTATACAAGGAGGAAGAGCAGTTTCTTTGAAGAACAGTGTTATATACGATATTTAGAACAGTGTCAGTGAAGAACAGTGTTATACACGGCATGAAGAACATAACACCAAACAAATCTCCATCTAACATCATAGTTATTTTTTCACTCTAAGTTAACCTTCTAGCTGCCCACGCCCGCCCATTCCCCCTCCCCGCCGCCCACCTCCGGACCCACTCACCCCAAGGTGCCCTCACAGCCGCCCACAGCCACCCACCAGTCTCTGGTTACCCTTCATCTTTCCCTCCATCCTTCCCTCCCTCTATCCTTCCCTCCCTTCATCTTTCCCTCCCTCCATCCTTGCTTCCCTCTCTCTATCCTTTCCTACACCCATACTACCATTCATCTTCCTTTTCCTTTTCCTTCTCTCTCTCTCTCTCTCTCTCTCTCTCTCTCTCTCTCTCTCTCTCTCTCTCTCTCTCTCTCTCTCTCTCTCTCTCTCTCTCTCTCTCCTTTCAACTGGTAGCCACCAAATGCAAATTACTGGGCAGAAACACACTAAGAAGTAACCCTTCATACAGAGACAATGTTTCGCTCAGTTTAGAACGAGACATTGTCTACAATGCTCTGTTTAGAGCGAAACATTATATATAATATTCTGTTTAGAGAGAAACATCACATATAATACTCCATTTAGGGCGAGAAATCGTCTGTAAAGCTCTATTTAGATCGAAACGTAGTTTATAATGATCCGTTTTAGCGAGAAACCTCGC
The DNA here is from genome assembly GCA_009830355.1 of Cherax destructor. Lineage (NCBI taxonomy): Eukaryota > Metazoa > Arthropoda > Malacostraca > Decapoda > Parastacidae > Cherax > Cherax destructor. The sequence continues at coordinate 210,549 of WNWK01001810.1, forward strand.
CTATAAAACTTCTTTAGAAAGGAAATTACTTGAATAAAGGTCTGCTTTGAGTGAAACGTAGAGCGAAACTTCGTCCGTAAAGCTCTATATTTAACGTGAAGCATCGTCCATAAAGCTCTCGTTAGTGCAAAACGTCGTTTTTAAAAGTGTTAATGTGAGTGTACTGACCTGATTGTGGTTGTAGGGGTCGATTCATAGCTCCTGGCCCCAGTGTGTGTGTGTGTGTGAGAGAGAGAGAGAGAGAGAGAGAGAGAGAGAGAGAGAGAGAAAGAGGGAGGAGAGAAGGGAGAGGTGGACGGACGAAGGAATAATGGGATAACGGTGAGTATAGGAATGAGCTCAAAGGATTTGGAAATAAAATGGGAAATTGGTCGAGGATTTGGGAAGTGGGTCGAGGGAGTGGGGAGTGGGTCGAGGGAGTGGGGAGTGGGTCGAGGGAGTGGGGAGTGGGTCGAGGGAAGTTGGTTGGTGGGTGAGGTAGAGATGGGAGGGGGCCAGAAAATGGAGTACAATCACCCATAACTCTACTCATATATTCACTAACCTAGTCATTCATTCACCCATTTATTCATTCACCCATTCATCCAGTTATCCATTCACCCAATTATTCACCCATTCATTCATTCACTTACCCATTCAATCACCAATCCCTCCATTCACTCGCCCACTTACAAGTACAGTTATTATTATTATTATTATTATTATTATTATTATTATTATTATTATATTCATGGGGAAGCGCTAAAGACGTAGGGGATCATACAGGAATGGGGAGTTATTAGGTTTGATCCTTGGAAGATGGACAGTAGCTCCTGTTCCATGGATCAAGATACCTTCATCAGCATGAAGGCACCCCTGTCCCTTCCTATAAAGAACTTGCCGAGGTTCCTTGAACCTTCCCGTGTGGTTGTGAACCTGCCAGAACTGGTCCTTATCCTCGCCCACCACCACTACCACCACCACTACCACCACCACTACCACGTACAAAGCTAAAGCTATGTATGTAAGAGTATTTTTAGGCAATATACTTTTGTAGGTAAACAAGACAATTGTGCCACATTTGGGTATCTTTGTGGAAACGTTTCGCCCACCAGTGGCTATAATAATCCAATACGGAGAAGAATGGTAGAAGTCCATCAGCCTAGAGATGACGTACTCTGTCCCTCAGCATTGATAAAAGTACAGCATATGCAGGTGAGGCGAATCAGTTGGAGGCAGCGTCACAGGTGGGCAAGTTCCACTAGTGGAAGTAGGTCTTGCCAGTTTGTGTGTTGTGTCGGACCAGTGCATCCAAGTTTGACTTACTTATTTAGGTAAGCCATATAAAACGTATTCAGGTACATATAAGTAATTTTTCTTTGAATTTATGAATTTCGTAGTTATTATAGATACTGAAATATATTTCATGATGAGCAAATATATCCCAATAATTCCTCAAGGAGCATAATTCCACTGAGGTGCGGACTTTGTTTATGTAGCTTCTGCTGAGCTCTAGGAGCTCACTGAGAGCTTGGTGTTAATGAGACCTGCCAACTCTTCATTTATTATCTGTAAGTTAAGTAAGTTTGCTTATTCTTCGCGTTATTTAGCATCATTCGGATATCTTCAGTCCATCAAAAGCAGTCTGTAAGATACTGTGGAAGACTTCAGGACGCCATGGTTGACGGTACCCAAACTATACTACACGTAACCCCAGGGGTGCACGTAACCCCAGTGGTGCACGTAACCCCAGGGGTGCACGTAACCCCAGGGGTGCGCGTAACCCCAGGGGTGCGCAAAGGCATTTTCAAAGGGTACGCGGATGAGTTATTATTATTTATTTTTACTGTCATCTTTTTATTTATTTATATATTCATTTTATTTATTTGTCTATTTATATTCAGTATTTTATAGATAAACGTAAAATTCCAAATACTGAAAAAAAACATCGTTTAATAAAAATATAATTCAGTGCTAAACTTACACAAAAGTACCTACAGAATATTACTTTTTGTAAAAATAGCCTTGCAAGTTCATCTTTTTATATTGGACCTATATTTATGACGAAGAATTATACACATGTGCAACATCTGGGTACCTTTATTTGTAGACGTTTCGCCCTCCAGTGGCTTTATCAATATAAGGACATAATGTGAAGACTTTAGAACTGTATACAAAAGATGAGGTAATCTTTTGTATATAATTCTACATATTTCACATTATGTCCCCGTACTGTAGTTATAAAGCCACTGGAGGGCGAAACGTCTATAAATAAAGATACCCAGATGTTGTACATATGTCTTAATTCTTTATCTTGGCGGTTTTGTGTACCATTTTTGTACAGCTGTATTCTTGTACAGCAGAGGCATGCACTGCTGTCTCTCAGATAAAGGTATGTATATACCTGGAGTATACCTGAAGAGGGTTTCGGGGATCAGCGCCCCCGCGGCCAGGTCCGTGACCAGGCCTCGTGGTGGATCACGTCCTGATCAACCATATGTCTTAATCTCAGAGATTATTTATAGAAAGGCATTTTTGCAACCTCTTATTAGCCTCAACCAGCAAGAATCACAAACACGCAGTGGACATGTGTTTCTATATGCATTAGTACAGACCACGTTTCGCTCTTATGAAGTCATCACCTGCCAAGGCTCTTTCACGGCGAAAAGTTTATAATTAGGATTTTCCCTGCACCAATTGCTTGTCCACCATACTTGTGGAGCAAAACGTGCCACCTTTCACTTTTAGTTTCCTTCTTGTGAAAGAGAAAGTGAAGTGTTTTAGGGGAAAGTAGGATGTCGTCCTTGAGGCAGCGTGAGGTGGAGAGGGACCTATGCGGCCCAGTCCCTGGACCTATTATGTACCTCTGTCATCCTTTGACTACCGCCCACACGATGGGTATGGGGTGCATAATAAATATATTAAACTGACACCCCCGCCACCTTCCTGCTAGACGGGTGCCGCAGCTCAGGGCGTGTTGTGGGCAGTTCCTCGTATCAAACAGGGCCAGAGAAAATTGTGTGTGAACTCACCTACTTGCCTCACGAAATCGTAATGACACGATTGCAAAACAAACCATACCACGGGTGGGGTTAGAACCCGCGGGTACTAACGTCCGTAGATGACGCGTGCTCACACAACGTTTCACCAACGTGGGGGGAGGGTGAAACGATGCTCTGTCTTTCCATCAATTTGTCAGGTTACCATTATTTCACATGGTGAATTTCGCTGTATTTATGGGTAAGCGTTAGGTCCGTAAGGGTCATACAGCGCCTGAAGAATGGAAGACCAGGAATGAGATTACATCTTCAATTCCTCAGTGGGAGAGTCATTCACCAGCATCAAGGTTAAAGCCTATCGACTACACGACTGTCATTATGGCTGCAAATCATCTGTACACCACAGTCAAGGATAACTTAACCCCTAAGAGACAGACACCTCTCAGTGTATATACACAGAGATATACACCTTTCAGCGTATATACACAGAGATATGCACCTCTCAGCGTGTATACACAGAGATATGCACCTCTCAGCGTGTATATATATATATATATATATATATATATATATATATATATATATATATATATATATATATATATATATACATACTAAGTGATGCAGACCTCTTGTTTAATATACAACATGAGAAACACCCCACGCTAGTTATACACAATGAGAGAAACACACCTCTGGTTGTATTCACATTGAGAGACATACAGGCTTAACTCAACAAAACTGTCTCCTCATAATTCACTCGCTATATCTCAGAGACGAACACTGGTAAGCAACCTCATGACTTTCTACAGCTATCCTTGATAAAGTTTCTGAAGGAGAGTCCTAGTGTCCACAAGAGTTATTTACACCTCTGACATTATCCTGTTTATGAAATCATGTGTGTGTGTTTGTGTGTGTGTGTGTGTGTCTGTCTGTCTGTGAGTGTGTGTGTGAGGTAAAGTTTCACTCCTGGTAAATGTGTATTTCTTTACAATAAAGGTGAAAGCTCACAGATTATTTCGCTTGAGTTATTTCAAGTTTCTTAATACAAAAATTGGTAGCTTGGAACAAAGCAACCTAACTCTGTTTTTATGTCGTAACTTCCACCCCCTGCCACCCACCACACCGTCACCTGTGTGCGTGCGTATGTGTGTGTGTGTGTGTGTGTGTGTGTGTGTGTGTGTTGCATAAAATGATAATAATAATATCATCTCAGGTGTTTGTTAAATCTAAAGTCCCTTAGTCCTTGTCAGTGAGACACACACATGAAAAAACACACGGGGCCAGGAGCTATGAATCGACCCCTGCAACCACAAATAGGCGAGTACACACACACACAAACTTCAGCTTGTGTTTGGTTTTAAGATGAGTGATGTCACGTTCGTCTAGATGTGTTTATCTCAGTGAATATACACTGAGAGGTGTATATCTCAGCGCATATATATAAGGAGAGGTGTATATGTTTGTGTATAAGGAGAGGTGTGTATCTCAGCGCATATATATATACATGGAGAGGTACGTATCCCTGTGTGCATATACAGAGAAGTAGTTATCTTTGTGCATGTGCTCGGAGGTGTGTGTATATATACCAAGAAGTTTATATTTCTGTACATATATACACGGAGAAATGTGCATCTGTCACTGCAACTCCAAGAGCTCACTTTAGTCACTATTTTAGGGCTAAAAAAGAGGACAAAAGTGCTGAACCAGCACTTAGTGTGAGCTTTTATTTGCTCTATGTAGAGTTTGACCATATGAACGAAGTCAAGTAATTCCATAAAGCTCTACGCAGAGAGAAACATCTAGACAATAAAGCCATATCCTACATCTATGTCACTTCTGTAATCCTGTCTTCAATACGCGTCTGTAAGAACCATTTTAAAGATTAAATCGTTCTTGACTAGTGACGTACAGGTGACAGTCAACCTTAATGACCCTTGAGTCGTTCATAGACTTTAACCTAAAAACAGCCAAAGGCCATTAAATACAAAGCTTGATCGAATCTTATTAGAGCCAGCTGGCCAAGTGGTTAACGCATTGGCCTGTGAGTTTTAAGACTCGCTCGCCATGGGTTCGAATCCCACCCGTTCCCTGATTTATTTACAATTAAAAGGCCGGAGAAAAAATATAAGACTGAACAACGTTGTGTAGTTTTTTTCATAACTATTGCCAAAGATTGATTTTCTGGCAAGCCTTTGACACGTGAGGATGGTGAAAGTGATAGAAAGTGTCTGAATATGAGACAACATGAACGACTGGCTGCTGATCCTGATAGTCAACTGTTTATAGTCATTTGATTTTCGTGTATCTATTTACGTTCATCATCATCATCATCATCATCATCATCATCATCAGCAGCAGCTGCAGCTGCTGCAGCAGCAGCAACCACAACCACAACCACAACAACAACAACAACAACAACAACAACTGCTGCTGCTGCTGCTGCAGTATCCAGGACATTGTAGTATCCAGGACATTGCAGCGTATTACCGAAATTAATGTAGAAACGACAGGCTTTTAATGGGTCAACGTTTCGCCCTGTGTAGGTGGTCGCCTGGCACTGGCTTCCCTGATCCCTTGCATCACCCCTAGCGAGGCGGTCACCTGACACAGGCTGAGGACGTGAAGAGTCTGGGGAGCTATATATGGTAGGTGGTGCAAGCGGAGTGTCCCAGCCCTCTCACTACCTGCCGTCACCTCCCCACCTCCACCTCTCCACTGACACAGACACCCACTACGACAGTAGTAATAATAGTAGTAGTTGTAGTAATAATATCTTCGGCGACAGCCTCTTTGTTTCTACACTCTTAAGTCTCTCGTGTTAGCTGGATCATTAAAAACATCAACAGACTCCTCTGACTCGTAGAGGTTCTTCATGTCGCTCTTCCTTGGTATCCGGATATCTCCGCTACTGAAGGTGGATGTTAATGTGTGTGTGCGTGTGTGTGCGTGTGTGTGGATGTGTGTGTAGGGGGGAGTGCCGGCGGCAAACGTGGGCAGGAGAGTGGAAATGTCATGGGCAGTTTACCTCTAACCTCTAGACCTGATGGCCTTTAGCTTACCTTGTCTACCCTCATCATCCCAAGACCATCATCCACTCTACTGCTGCCCACCCGAGCTTCATCCAATGTTGGTATACAGCAGGAAAGTGTGGAGGCCCTTTATTCTTATTCAACTCACTCACTCACTCACTCACTCTCTCTCTCTCTCTTTTCCTCTCTCTCTTCTCTCTCTCTCTCTCTCTCTCTCTCTTTTCTCTCTCTCTCTCTCTCTCTCTCTCTCTCTCTCTCTCTCTCTCTCTCTCTCTCTCTCTCTCTCTCTCTCTCTCTCTCTCTCTCTCTCTCTTTTTCTCTCTCTCTCTCTCTCTCTCTCTTTATCTCTCTTTATCTCTCTTCCCTTCCTTTCAGCATAGGCTATTACGAAAGCTATGAAAAACTCCACACCAACCTTCACTGAAGATATGCCATAACGAAGAGACGAGTGATCATCTTATACCGTGGACGCTAACGTTGACCCCAACACTGGTCACCACCTCTGGCCCCAGCACTGGTCACCACCACTGACCCCAACACTGGTCACCACCACTGACCCCAGCACTGGTCACCACCACTGACCCCAGCACTGGTCACCACCACTGATCCCAACATAACTCACCTCCTGCAGACGAAACATACAAAGCATTGACTGTTTCGAAAACAATAGAGAGAGAGAGAGAGAGAGAGAGAGAGAGAAACAAATAAGAATTGCAATATTATTTTAAAGCTATCTTGCGAACCATGTCAGCCAAGAATTTACCAAAAAAAAATATATTTAAGAAATTTTTGAGGCGAAAATCTTTCAATAAAATAATAATAATAATCTGTATCCAACATTTTTAATGTCACACTTGCAATTCCTCCAATAATAATATATATATATATATATATATATATATATATATATATATATATATATATATATATATATATATATATATATATATATATATGAAAAAAATAAATCAGACATGTATTGCAATTTGAAATGTAATGAATCTTTTATCATGAGGAAATTGTATTTCTGATATTGTAAAAATGCGATACGTCTTAAGACTAACTCGTGGGTCTACCTGGTAGTCTACCTGGTCTACATGTGGTCTTTCTGGGGTTTACCTGGTATACCTGGTGTACCTGTGGTCTACCTGGTGGTCTACCTTGTGGCCTACATGTGGTCTACTTGATGGTCTACCTGGTCTACCTGGTGGTCTACCTGGTGGTCTACCTGTGGTCTACCTCTTGCTATCTCCTTAGTTTACTATAGTTCGCTCTCTGGTCAATGCAAAAACACTTCGAACACAAGGCCTTCACTGTGACAACGTTTCGCCAATCTCATGACTCGATAAAGCTCTCTTTGAGAGAAACATTGGCTTTATAAGGCTCTCTCTGTATCACCCCTGTGGTCAAGTCATCACTCACTGATTATCGTAACATTCTAACATTCTGAATAACATTCTTAATATCGTTCTTAATAACATTCTGAATAATATTTTCCATTGCATTCTAGATAACATGCTAAGTAACATTCTAAATGCTGAAGATCATTCTACATAATGACGACCCTGCTAGCACACAGTGACGCAAGATTGGCACCCCAGTGATCCTAGACTCGCACCCTAATGACGCAAGATTCGCAACATCCCCCCCAGTGACGCAAATTTCGCACCCAGTGACGCAAGGTTGACACAATTTGTAACGTTGACGAAGCTGTTGAAATCTCAGCTTGCACCGACAGGCGTGAAGGTCACCATTAATCCCGAGTGTGGTTGGGCATTGAGGAAATAGTAATTCGTGTCATCCAAGATATTAAATGAAAATCCTAGTGTCGATGCAGGCAATGAAAATCCACGGTGGGGAAAAGCACCAAATCCGTACGGTTCATCCAGCGTCCGGTGGGAAAACCTGGGAAAATCGGGTTCGATTTAGAGACGGGAAGAGCAGCTCAAGAACCCATCGCCAGAATCAAGGAACCTCCGTTTTGATGATTCGTTTTAATACAACTGCACTGAAATTTGGGGGAGCTCTTTATTCCCCTCGCCACCTACAACACACCCGTCACACCTCCGTCTCTCAGCATCCCTGTTAAGTCGACATTATACACCTGCTTCCGCCTACAACACGCTTGTCAAGCATATGTCACACACTTGCCTCCGCCCACAACACGCTCTTGTACGTTTATTAACATGCTTTCTGGGTTTTCCTGGCGAGCTTGTCGACTTATTCACGCCCTAACTTATTACTTCATCCTTCATGAATGCAGCAACATGTCCCTGAGGCATAACTTCATCCTTCATGAATGCAGCAACATGTCCCTGAGGCATAACTTCATCCTTCATGAATGCAGCAACATGTCCCTGAGGCATAACTTCATCCTTCATGAATGCAGCTACATGTCCCTGACCTATGACTCCCTCCTTCATTAATGCAGCAACATATCTCTCTGCCCACGCCCCTCAACCCTTGACGCTTCATTGTTCTTCGCAGAAGCGACACCTGCCATTCCATGCTGCAGGTATTCGAGGTATTCGCCAGTGAAGCACGTAGTAAATTAAGGCAGTAACGCTGAATGATCCAGCTGTCATTTATTCATTTGAAGGACCTTGAAGCAAGAATTTTAAAACTGACAGAGCCCCGGAACCAACAGATCATTCAGCGAACATCGTAGTTAAAAAAAAAATTGGCATAATTGAATTTACAGGACAAGAGTCTTTATCTTACCTCTGCTAATGTCAAAGCCTACTGGCGCTCTCCCAGAATGCTACCCATAACAGCTGACTCGCAGCTTAGGCCCTAATTTATTACAAGGTGAACAGGGGTAACAAGTCTACTTGGAGGGGGTTCCGGGGGTTAACGCCCCCACGGCCCAGTCCTTGACATAGGTCTCCACCCGCCCAGGACTGAACCTAAGGTCCTTCGGTTATGAGAGGAAAGCACTACCGCTGAGCTACAAGCACACGAACCACACACCCACAAGGTAACACTAACCCCATTAATTAAAAATCCTTCACTCAGGCACTCAGTACAAAAGTCTCTGAGGAATTCGGCGACCTATAAATTGGATCAGGATCTGAGACGCTTACAAGCATCTAGACTACATATCTGAAATTTCGGGTTCAGTCATGTATGAGAACCATCCAGTTTAGTGCTAGGACTTGCTAGTCAGGCTGGAGCTTGGTCGTCAGGTGTTTGGCTAACCCAGCTGTTATGATTTTTTTTTTTATATTTTATGTTATGAATTGAAGGAATGCATGGATCGGTTTGAGGCATATTTTCCATCAAGACAGGTCACTAGAGCTCAGTACGTTGGAGTTGGCTGTCTGCTGGTTCCTGCAGGTACGTTACTAGAGCCTAACACATCATAGATGCTCTGCTGGCTGTTCATGCTTATTAAAGGATCACCACTCGTCACCACAAACATAAGTATCGGTGACCTGTAAAGGCTCACGACAGCGTGGTCATCACAGTATATATATATATATATATATATATATATATATATATATATATATATATATATATATATATATATATATATATATATATACCGAGAGAAATGTCTCTCAGAGTGTATATGTATATACTGAGAATTTACCCTAGTCCCTATTTAGAAATTTGAGCATTCTTGACTAGTAATGGTTTTTTTTTTTTTTTTTTTTTTTTTTGCAGGTTTAGTGACCCTCGTGCAGCCAAGTTAGCCTTTAAACCATACAGATCAACCAACCAACGGTCACCAATTTAAGATCAAATACACAGAGTCGTAAGGTTAAGCTCAACACTGTCCATAGAATTTTCCCCCTTGACATTCCATACAGTAATACGATACTAACGTTCATCCATGAAAAAAACTGAAGTTACTCATAGAAATTATTGAAAAGATTACACCATCACATGTGCGCAAGCACGCATGCATGCACACGCACGCACACACACACACACACACACACACACACACACTCACACACACACACACGCAGATAAAGCTCTTGGAGCGGGGAGAGTGGACCTAGTAGCGACCAGCAAAGAGGCCGGGCCAGGAGCTATGAATCGACCCCTACAACCACATATAGGTGAGTACACACACCCACACACACACACACACACACACACACATACACTCACTTATTCACTTACGCGAGTTTACAAAAACAAAGTAATTACTCTCCTAGTTGAAGGTTAGCGAGGGTCATTCACGAGGCTCAGCCAGCCGCTAACTCGGCGGTCAGTGTGTGGAAGAGGCGAGGGTAACTGCAGGACGAGCCGAGGATGGGTAAGAGCCGAGGATGGGTAAGAGCCGAGGATGGGTAAGATCCGAGGATGGGTAAGAGCCGAGGATGGGTAAGAGCCGAGGATGGGTAAGATCCGAGGATGGGTAAGAGCCGAGGATGGGTAAGAGCCGAGGATGGGTAAGAGCCGAGGATGGGTAAGAGCCAAGGATGGGTAAGAGCCGAGGATGGGTAAGAAGGAAAACAGCGACAGAGACCAAGATGATGAATCCATAAAAAATAAACAGAATGATGAGGAAGAGAAAGCAGAGGATGGGGAAAAACCTAGAATATTTGATAACATGCTTAAGAGGTGAACTGAAAGGAGAATGAAATTAAATGACTGAAAAAAATGAAATCAAAGCAAAGAAAAAAAATTGGATAAGCTCAATAAAAAAATAATTAGGAATCATAAGCACTGCAGGGTAAAGCAAAGATAGAGAAGGATAGAAGGACAGAAGAAACCCAAACATGAAAGAGGGAAGTGAGACGAGTACTGGGCATATAATGGCAAAAACTGAATGTGAAGAGGAGGTAAAGGAGGTGTCACGCTTCAAGAACCGTGGTCGTTTTTCTGAAGGTAAATGTCGGCCAAATTGCATTACTCTGCTCAGCGATAATTAAACGATACAGAATAGTGGGGAAAAAATGAGATGCACAAGTGATTACAGGCGCATCTTCTGAAATAGATATCGGACAAAGAAGAACATGAGAGACACAAGGAGTGGAAAATAAGCGAAGAGATGGTTAGGTTCTGTTGATGGTAAGAGTGCAGTCGAACGAGTGAAAACTAGCAATTATTACTCTTTTATCACTCCTCTTAGTTTATCCTTCAAGAGGGAGCTGGACAGATACCTAAAGTCAGTGCCCGATCAGCCGGGCTATGGTTTATACGCTGGACTACGTGCGGCCACCAGTAACAGCCTGGATGATCAAGTCCTGATCCACAAAAAGGCCGGGGGGCATTAGCCCCCGGAACACCCTCCAGGTAGACTCATTCCCTACCCCACCCCTCTTTATCTTCCCCTTATCTTCCTGCTAATTCCTCCTCTTCTCCTACCCCTTATCTACCATTCCCTTCCCTTTTTTCGCCCCTCCTATCACGTACAGTATACAATTACAGGTATACAGGTAACCACTTCTCTACCTTCTCTCCAGTTATCTCATACATTCCTTTCCTTGTGTCACTAATGTGCGATTCCCTCCTTCATCACCGTGTCTTTACTTATCCCATCCCACCAAACTTCCAACAACATACCTTCCGAGCCTCTTCCCTCCCACACCCCGTCCCATTTCCCACAATCCCAACACTATCACTACAACACCCACCATTGCACCCTCCACCAATCCCTGCATCTATTAAACACATTCCTGCACTTTTGCCCACCCCTTCCTCCCCCTTACCCTCTTCTCCCCCATCCCTCAACCCCTTCGTTCCCTTTCCTTCGATTACCACCTTCTATATTCAAGTGTCGGGTAAAAATTGCCTGTGCAGTGCTGCGTATCTAATGATGTTAAGCATTAGATACGCTTCTTCAGTTCCCTTTTCTCATATCTCTCCTCTCCCTATCCAGTCCCTTAATACCTTATCCCCACCCATCCTGCCCTCCAGTAAACTCTTCCTTATGCTATGCCTCCTCCCACCATCCTCGCCCTCCTCCTATCCCTCCCCTAATCCAACACAGATGAGTCAGAGAAATCAGGAAATATTACACCTTACATTTACAACACTTGTTGGATGGTGGATGTTGCACTGATGTAATGGTGTAGGTAATGGGATGGGTAATGAGGAAGCAGAGACTCGGAGGGAGTGAGGCTAGGGGATAGGTGGGGAGGTTTGGGTATGGACAAAATCAGACAACAAGAAATGGGGCATTAGTAAAGCAGAGGGCAAGGAAAGTATGAGAGAACATAAAAGGAGAAAGAGAGGGCATGGCAGAGAAAAGTACATGAAGAAAAGAAGGGGAAAGGTCATGATGACTGGGACCTGGCTGTCAACTTGCCTCCTGCTTGGCATCATCTTGCCATACAGCTGGATCAAGCCCCGGCACTTTTATCTATATCAAGACACTTCTGCTCAAGATATTGTCTCTTCGTCTGCCCCCATTTCAACACTCACCCTCAATAGGGTTTTTTGCTTTTCGTGATTCATTCATTCTTGAAGTATTTCTTCAGCCTGAGGCGGTCAGGAAGTGGAGTGACCTGCACGAAGTAGTGGAGGCAGGTTCCATGTATAGCTTCAAGAATAGATAAGACAGGGCTCACGAGGGTAATAAGGAGTAAGCCTTGCAAGAGGCAGGGCCAGGAGACTCGTCCCCTGCAAACACCAAATATGAGAGTACAAATACGTGAATACGCACACACAAACAGATACACATGTGCTTGAGCACATAATATACCCATGCACCTCGATACACCCATGCACACCTATATTCGCAGGAAGAGTGACCTAGTAGCGACCATTGAAGAGGCGAGGCCAGGAGCTGTGAATCGACCCCTGCAACCACAAATAGGTGAGTTCACCTAGGTGAGTACACACACACACACACACACGAACAGACTTAAGCCTATTAAGTAATTACGTGTTGAGGCCGCAGGTTACCCTTGAAGAGACCGTGAAGGAACTAATGGCCAGGAACATCCTGAAACTAGGAGTCCGCCCTCTTTAACGCCGAGACTCCGCCCTCACTGACGCTGGGAGTCTTGCCCAGCAGTTACGGGACACAGTCACCTATGGTCTTGTGATTTGGGGAGAAATTATAAACAATCGATAATCGTCTGCTTCCGTATTTTTATGTCAAAAAAATCTATATTTCTTATAAATTCAATAAAGTTCGCAGAAATTGCTTGAAAATATGTGACTGTTCGGTTTGGAGCAAATTAATAAGTAATATTAACATCTAGCTACTATTTGTGAGTTAGTTGTGAGTTGTTCCAGCCACGGTATTGTGAGTTGTTCCAGCCACGGTATTGTGAGTTGTTCCAGCCACGGTATTGCGAGTTGTGAGTTGTTCCAGCCACGGTATTGCGAGTTGTTCCAGCCACGTATTGCGAGTTGTGACTTGTTCCAGCCACGGTATTGTGAGTTGTGAGTTGTTCCAGCCACGGTATTGTGAGTTGTGAGTTGTTCCAGCCACGGTATTGCGAGTTGTGAGTTGTTACAGCCACGGTATTGCGAGTTGTGAGTTGTTCCAGCCACGGTATTGCGAGTTGTGAGTTGTTCCAGCCACGGTATTGCGAGTTGTGAATTGCTCCAGCCACGGTATTGTGAGTTGTTCCAGCCACGGTATTGTGAGTTGTGAATGGTTCCAGCCACGGTATTATGACTTATATTCTCATTTAATAAATCATTTTAGTTAGTTCAGCTACGATTAGAGATTTGAATTGTTGAGAGCTTCTTTGTGTTGAAGGAGCGTGAGTGTTGCGTGTGTTGTGTGACACTGACATAATGTTGACGGCTGTGGAGGACTTTCGGCAGGGGTGGTGAAGCTAAGTCATGCTTACACGAAACACCACCGGTCCAGTCTCCACATCCACCACCGGTCCAGTCTCCACACTCATCACCGGTTCATTCTCCACATCCACCACCGGTCCAGTCTCCACACTCACCACCGGTCCAGTCTCCACACCCACCACCGGTCCAGTCTCTACGCTCATCACCGGTCCAGTCTCCACACCCACCACCGGACCAGTCTCCACACTCATCACCGGTCCATTCTCCACATCAACCACCGGTCCATTCTCCACATCCACCACCGGTCCAGTCTCCACACTCATCACCGGTCCAGTCTCCACACTCATCACCGGTCCAGTCTCCACACCCACCACCGGTTCAGTCTCTACGCTCATCACCGGTCCAGTCGCCACACCCACCACCGGACCAGTCTCCACACCCACCACCGGTCCAGTCTCTACGCTCATCACCGGTCCAGTCTCCACACCCACCACCGGACCAGTCTCCACACCCACCACCGGACCAGTCTCCACACTCATCACCGGTCCATTCTCCACATCAACCACCGGTCCATTCTCCACATCCACCACCGGTCCAGTCTCCACACTCATCACCGGTCCAGTCTCCACACTCATCACCGGTCCAGTCTCCACACCCACCACCGGTTCAGTCTCTACGCTCATCACCGGTCCAGTCGCCACACCCACCACCGGACCAGTCTCCACAATCACCACCGGTCCAGTCTCCTTCACACTCAAGCGACTCGAGTGGTAACTCCTTCAGCACACATCTGAAGGACCTGGGTTCGATCCCCGGCACGGGTGGAAACGTTGGGCATGTTTCCTTACACCTGCTGCCTCTCTTCACCTAACAATGAGTAGGTACCTGGGCGTTAGCCGTCTGTTGTGGGTCGAATCCCGGGAGAGAAGATCAAAGGACCCCTTCCCCCCCAAAAAAAAAAAAAATAAGCCAGACATAGTCAATATACTGGGTTATCCTGGGTTACTAACTCTCCGGGTTAACAAACTGAATATTTTTTCCTTATTCATACCACCCACACAAATATTATCCCTTCACACTCACAGGAAAACCCGCGTCCACGCGCGTGCGCTCACACACACACACACACACAAAAAAAAAAAAAAAAAAAAAAAAAAAAAATGGGCATAATATCAGCTCTCCCACGCAGCACGAAGGCCACTTAGATTAGAGAACGCTAGAGTGTGAAATTTTGCATATTCTTGGGTGGGAGAGTGTAAGGCAGCTGAGTCAGCCATTACCATCTGCTCTGAAGGCCCTACACACACACACACGCACACACACACACACACAGGTTCCATACATAGCTTTAAGAAGAGGTATGATGAAGCTCATGGCGCAGGGAGAGTGACCCAGTAGCGGCCAGTGAAGAGGCGGAGCCAGGAGCTATGACTCGACCCCTGCAACCACAACTAGGTGAGTACAACTAGGTTAGTACACACACACACACACACAGTAACAGCAACATAGTAGCTGCAACACACAGTAACAGCAACACAGTAGCAGCAACACAACGTCACAAACATCAGCCAGACCAATAACAACCACACACATTCAACATACATTAAACACAATAAAGTTTTCTTCGTCTATTATATAACTTCACATATTTTACAGATGTTTGAGACGTTAGGTCAACAGAAAACGAGCTGAGGTAAATAATCGTATTATTCTAATTATGGAGAGGCGCTATACTCGTAGGGGTAAGTACCCTGAAAGAAAATGTTGAATGTAATTTTGTTATGTGTGTGTCTAGCATTAGGGATAGTATCAGGAGAGAAGTAAATAATGAAGCGATGTCACAGGAATGCGGATGGAAGAATGAGTAGATATAAATCCCACTATGATAACATGAACGTAAATATGTACGTTTCATAAGAAGATAAGAAAGAAGGAACACTGCAGCAGGCCTACTGGCCCTTGCGAGGCAAGTCCAATTCTCCCACCGGCTTAAGCCAATGCCTTAACCTAGTCAGGTTAGGTCACATTTAATTTAAAGGCATCTGACCTAGTAGCACAAGTTTCTCAAGCAACTTGCAATGTCAACAGACTGACTGATGTAGTGGCCAGACTTAGTCTTGGTTACAAGTATTTCTGGCAGTCTGGCAGACACACAGATGGTGGTCATACTAAACGCAAAGTGGTCAGTCTTATGGTCACTGTCTTAAACAATATGTGGTTAACTGTCCATTTATTGAGGTGTTTAGAGATATCATAATAATGTATGTCAAAGTGTCGTATTGTAAAATTAAGATACCAGGATTTTTAAGCAAATATCCTAAATTTGCTTGTAAATATAAATCCAGATGAACTCCTGTTAACCTTTTGAGGCCTAGTTCCTAGGCCTTCTGAGTATCCATTTGCTCTTGCGGTGAAATCTAAAAATCTAAAATCGTAGCGGTAGTGCAGAGTCCGGAGGCTTGGGTGATAATTAGGTTTGATCCAAGGAGAAGGATGGTTACTCTCGTTTCCCGGATCTAAAGCCCGCCAAAAGCATCAAAGAACCACCTTGAAGGGGAAGAATTAAAATCTGCATAAAAATGAAATCTGGAGACCCATGGCCCGAGAGCTATGATTCAGTACCTACGGTCCAAGAGCTATGACCCGAGAGTTATGGCCCCAGACCTGTGGTCCCAGAACTTGACATGGGTCATCATCATCATTATATCATCATCCAGTTCTGTATGACCCTGGTAGTCTAGCGCTTACTTTTGATTATAATAATAATAATAATAATAATAATAATAATAATAATAATAATAATAATAATAATAGTAAAAATGCACACACACACACACATATATATATATATATATATATATATATATATATATATATATATATATGAAATCACCACAAAGATGGACTAGCGATGGTGTCATTGGCCCCCGACTGTCTCCAGTGTGAGTGCCAAAAAAAGGAAAAATAACAGAAGTCGACCCAAAAAAAAAAAAAGACACGCGAGGAGCTTAGTTGTCAGAATGAACCTGAAATATTCTCAGTCAGTGACTGACAACGGTCACCACGGAATACCGAGAAAAAAAAATAATTGCCAGGTTGGTGTCTTTTCTTCACAGTAGTAACACTTCCTTCCGTCTAGTGCCAGGTAAATATGTCTAGAAATTGCGTAACTGAAAGCATGGAAATAATAAAATAATGCTTAATAGATCTTATAAGTTAAAGGTATATAGGCTCAGCTAGAGCTATGTAGGTTCAGCTAGAGCTAAATAGGTTAATCTAGAACTGTGTAGGTTCAAGTAGTGCTATATAGGTTCGTCTAAAGCTATATAGGTTCAGCTAAAGCTAAATAGGTTCAGCTAAAGCTATATAGGTTCAGCTAAAGCTATATAGGTTCAGCTAAAGCTAATAGTTAAGATGTTACAGCTAGATAGCTCATTCTCATCTTGAGCGTCTTCAGTCTCAGCCGTTACGAGCACTTGAACTCACTTCACTGAAGTTCTCTGAGATGTCTATTTTTAGAAGCATAGATGAAATCTTTTTTTGGTGAATTACTCACTGAATAATGCTTGGTCGGTGCGTCCCTTCATCTGCTTCTTGGTTAGCTTCCTTTCGCTTCACTTCATCTTGGTTAGAGTTCCTTCACTGCTTCTTGGTCAGAGTTCCCTTCGTTCTTCTTGGTTAGAATTCCCTTCACTGCTTCTTGGTTAGAGTTCCCTTCACTCTTCTTTGTCAGAGTTCCCTTCACTGCTTCTTGGTTAGAGTTCCCTTCGTTACTTCTTGGTTAGAAGTTCCCTTCACTGCTTCTTGGTTAGAGTTCCTCGTTACTCGGTTATGTCTTCTTTCTGGTTAGAGTTCCTCCTGTCTGGTAGCCTTCTTGGTTAGAGTTCCCTTCACTGCTTCTTGGTTAGAGTTCCCTTCACTGCTTCTTGGTTAGAGTTCCCTTCGTTACTTCTTGGTTAGAATTCCCTTCGCTATTCTTGGTTAGAGTTCCCTTCACTGTTTCTTGGTTAGAGTTCCCTTCACTGCTTCTTGATTAGAGTTCCTTCACTACTTCTTGGTTAGAGTTCCCTTCACTACTTCTTGGTTAGAGTTCCCTTCACTACTTCTTGGTTAGAGTTCCCTTCACTGTTTCTTCCTTTCCTCAGTCCCTTCACCACTGACTCTCTCTTGACCGACTAATGGAGTTCTTTGTTAAATTTGAGCAACAAAGAAATACGCGATTCAAAGCAATCCATTATTTAATCATTGTATCTTTGAAATGCTTTGGTTTTTCTGTATACCTTCCCCTTGTATAGTCCAAACGGTATTATTGGTATTTTTAATTAACCTCGTCCAAGTCATTATATTCATACATTTATTAATTCGATTATGAAAACTGAAATGAAACTCACTGTAACTGGCTGCGCCATAGCACTGATATACAAGATACAAACATAGGCAGGTGTGTCTATGCTTATACACCTAGAGTTTACTCTAATCCCTGTTTTAGGGATTAGAGTATTTGTAGCAGGTGGTGAACAGGTGATATGCAGCCTTAATGACCCTTTGGTACTCGATAGGCCTTTTAACCCCCATTAACCAAGATGATACGTCAGCGGTTCCTCAGTCACCGAGATGGTCATCTTGTGACTAATACCCATGTCGGGAGGCATTTGTTTTCCAGACGAGCTAAATACCAGCACCACCTTGATACATTATCTCAGATAGTGGTGTGTGTGTGTGTGTGTGTGTGTGTGTGTTATTATTATTATTATAATCAAACAGAACCGCTAAACCACAGGGACTGTGTGTGTGTGTGTGTGTGTGTGTGTGTGTGTAACCACTTCGGTCAATCAGCAGACACGCAGATGGGCGGGAAGGCAGATGGGCGGTAAGGCAGGTGGCGAGCAGGTGGGCGGTGGACTGGGAGTGTAGGTTCACATGCGTTTCCCTGGGAGTGTAGGTTCACATGTGTTACCCTGGGAGTGTAGGTTCACGTGTGTTTCCCTGGGAGTGTAAATTCACATGCGTTTCCCTGGGAGTGTAGGTTCACATGTGTTTCCCTGAGAATGTAGGTTCACGTGTGTTTCCCTGGGAGTGTAGGTTCACAAGAGTTTCCCTGAGAATGTAGGTTCACATGCTTCCCTGGGAGTGTAGGTTCACATGCTTCCCTGGGAGTGTAGGTTCACATGTTTTTCCCTGGAAGTGTTGATTCACGTGTTTCCCTGGGAGTGTAGGTTCACAAGTGTTTCCCTGAGAATGTAGGTTCACATGCTTCCCTGGTAGTGTAGGTTCACAAGTTTTTCCCTGAGAATGTAGGTTCACATGCTTCCCTGGGAGTGTAGGTTCACATGCTTCCCTGGGAGTGTAGGTTCACATGTGTTTCCCAGGAAGTGTTGATTCACGTGTTTCCCTGGGAGTGTAGGTTCACAAGTGTTTCCCTGGGAGTGTAGGTTCACAAGTGTTTCCCTGAGAATGTAGGTTCACATGCTTCCCTGGGAGTGAAGGTTCACATGCTTCCCTGGGAGTGTAGGTTCACATGTGTTTCCCTGGAAGTGTTGATTCACGTGTTTCCCTGGGAGTGTAGGTTCACAAGTGTTTCCCTGAGAATGTAGGTTCACGTGTGTTTCCCTGGAAGTGTAGGTTCACAAGAGTTTCCCTGAGAATGTAGGTTCACGTGTGTTTCCCTGGGAGTGTAGATTCACAAGTGTTTCCCTGGGAGTGTAGGTTCACAAGTGTTTCACTGAAAGCGTAGGTTCACAAGTGTTTCCCTGGGAGTGCAGGTTCACAAGTGTTTCCCTGGGAGTGTAGGTTCACAAGTGTTTCCCTGAGAATGTAGGTTCACGTGTGTTTCCCTGGGAGTGTAGGTTCACAAGTGTTTCCCTGAAAGTGTAGGTTCACAAGTGTTTCCCTGGGAAAGTAGGTTCACAAGTGTTTCCCTGGGAGTGTAGATTCACAAGTGTTTCCCTGGGAGTGTAGGTTCACAAGTGTTTCCTTGAAAGTGTAGGTTCACAAGTGTTTCCCTGGGAGTGTAGGTTCACAAGTGTTTCCCTGAGAATGTAGATTCACAAGTGTTTCCCTGGGAGTGTAGGTTCACAAGTGTTTCCCTGAGAATGTAGGTTCACAAGTGTTTCCCTGGGAGTGTAGATTCACAAGTGTTTCCCTGGGAGTGTAGGTTCACATGTGTTTCCCTGGAAGTGTAGGTTCACATGTGTTTCCCTGGAAGTGTAGGTTCACATGTGTTTCCCTGGGAGTGTAGGTTCACATGTGTTTCCCTGGGAGTGTAGGTTCACAAGTGTTTCCCTGGGAGTGTAGGTTCACATGTGTTTCCCTGGGAGTGTAGGTTCACATGTGTTTCCCTGGGAGGTAGGTTCAGTGTTTCCTGAATGTAGGTTCAAGTGTTTCCCTGGAAGTGTAGGTTCCAAGTGTTTCCTGGAGTGTAGGTTCACATGTGTTTCCCTGGAGTGTAGGTTCACATGTGTTTCCCTGGGAGTGTAGGTTCACAAGTGTTTCCCTGGAAGTGTAGGTTCACATGTGTCTGGGCATTTTTTTCCACTTAACAATAACCACCGTCCGCCTTGTCTTGCACTGCTGCTGCTTCTGCTCTTCAGGTGCTGCTGCTGCTGCTGCTGCTTCTGGTGCTGCTGGTTCTGGTGCTGCTGCTTCTGGTACTACTGCTTCTGGTACTGCTGCTTCCGGTACTGCTGCTTCTGGTGCTGCTGGTTCTGGTGCTGCTGGTTCTGGTGCTTCTGCTTCTGGTGCTGGTGCTTCTGGTACTGCTGCTTCTGGTGCTGCTGCTTCTGGTGCTGCTGCTTCTGGTGCTGCTGCTTCTGGTGCTGCTGCTTCTGGCGCTGCTGCTTCTGGTGCTGCTGCTTCTGGTGCTGCTGCTTCTGGTGCTGCTGCTTCTGGTGCTGCTGCTTCTGGTGTCTGCCGGTGCTGTGCTTCTGGTGCTGCTGCTTCTGCTGCTGCTGTGCTGCTTTCTGGTGCTGCTGCTTCTGGTGCTGCTGCTTCTGGTGCTGCTGCTTCGTGCTGCTGCTTCTGTGCTGCTGCTTCTGGTGCTGTCTGGCTGCTTCTGTCTGCTTCTGGTGCTGCTGCTTCTGGTCTCGCTTCTGGTGCTGCTGCTTCTGGTGCTGCTGCTTCTGGTGCTGCTGCTTCTGGTGCTGCTGCTTCTGGTGCTGCTGCTTCTGGTGGTGCTGCTGCTTCTGGTGCTGCTGCTTCTGGTGCTGCTGCTTCTGGTGCTGCTGCTTCTGGTGCTGCTGCTTCTGGTGCTGCTGCTTCTGGTGCTGCTGCTTCTGGTGCTGCTGCTTCTGGTCTGCTGCTTCTGGTGCTGCTGCTTCTGGTGCTGCTGCCTAAGGTGCTGCTGCTTCATGTACTGCTGTTATTTCTTGTTCTGTCAGTCCCTGCCGCTTCTACATTACCACTTGCTCCCCATCTCTCTTATTCATTGTTCCTACCTCGAACTCTCTCATTTTTTCAGCATTTGCTTCCACCACCTTTCCCTCGTCAACACCAATTACCCATTTCTCCTTCCCTTCCACTTCAACCCCCTTTCCTTCCCTCCTCCCTCCTACCCTCCCTCTCACTGGTATTTCCTGTAGTGACGTTTGTCTGGGCTTCTAGACATCTCTTCACTGGTCGTCACTTCAAAACCGTGTGTGTGTGTGCAACCATAATTAGGTGAGTACACACACACACACACACACACACACACACACACACACACACACACACAGTGTGTGTCAGGATGTGTGACAGGATGTTCCAGAGAGGGAACACAGAAACAAGGGGACACAACTGGAAGCTGAAGACTCAGATGAGTCAAAGGGATGTTAGGAAGCATTTCTTCAGCCACAGAGTAGTCAGGAAGTGGAATAGTCTAGAGAAAGATATAGTGGAGGCAGGAACCATACATAGTTTTAAGACAAGGTATGATAAAGCTCATGGAGCAGGGAGAGCAGAGACCCAGTAGCAGACAGCGAAGAGAGCTGAGTCTCGACCCCTGCAACCACAATTAGGTGAGTACAATTAGGTGAGTACACACACACACACACACACACACACACAACACAACACCTTCAACTTGCACACTGTTAACCGGGAGAACTATAACAGAATAATGCGCCTTAGAGGTTGCAACCTGCGTCAACATGTGTCCACATGAAGTTGCAGCATGCATCAACATGACCATGAGGTTATAATGCCGGGTTATAATATCGTAAAGGAATATGTCGCTATTACATATTTTTCTGTCACCGTAAGTGGACAGTTCCACAGTGTCTTCTGAGTCTCTTCTTAGTTCATATATCTTAACTCTTCGTTTCCTTGAGTGTCACTTGGACTTATCTTGTTTTCTTTAAGATGTTTTTTTTTCTTTTAGGTTCGGACACAAGATTACATTTGAATATTCAAATTTAGTTTTATTATTATTATTATTATATACCATTCTCCTATTATCATTATTATTATTATTAGTGTTCTTGCTATAATATTCGTGGAGAACCGCTAAAACCGTAGGTGAGTGTATAATGAGAGGTAATCAGATTTGGCCACGGAAAAGTGAATCAGCCTCCTCTGAAGTGTGCGTGAGAAACATGTTTGTTAATTAATGTCACTCCGAGACGAAGATACTCATGTCAGTGTGAAGCTGTTGATGGGTGGGCATCATCATTTGTGTGTGTGTGTGTGTGTGTGTGTGTGTGTGTGTGTGTGTGTGTGTGTGTGTGTGTGTGTGTGTGTGTGTGTGTGTGTGTGTGTGTGTGTGTGACAGCTGCCTCCTGTCCGAAGTGGAGCCAGGTGGAGAACGTGACATTGGCCTTGTTAACAGTAAGCCCACCTCACCTTCGGGTTGACGCCTCTGCTGAAGTACGATAGGTCCAGTCAGATGAGTCGAGGCAACAGATGAGTCTCATCCGGCTCAGAGCTAGACGAGGTGGAGGTAGGCAGGCCATCTAAGAGAGTAGGGCCTACTTTCAGGTGTTAGCAAACGTGTTCATCTCTTGTATATTTCTCTCTCTCTCGTTCTTTGAGGGAAGGTCGTGTTGCCACAACCAAGTAATTACTCACCTAGATCAACCAAAGGAGCCGGTAACCCACCGGATGTGGTGGAGATTCTAGAAGAGAGGGACATAACCTCTTCGTTCACACACACACACACACAACAACACACACACACACACACACACCCGATGGCATAGTGGTAGCGCTCTCTCACACGGAGGGCGGGTTCAAGGCGGGCCGAAACATTTCGAGTGTTTCGTTACACACACACACACATACATACAACAGGCCTAGTGTCTAATCGACATGTGCCTAGGACAAAATGGTAACTAACCAGTTCGGGTTAGGAAAAAGATACAGATCCTTAGAGAGGAGAACAAGAAGCTTCATCCCTGAGACTGGGAAGAGAATATTAGCAGCAATGAATGGAAATTGGTTTGTAAAAGGGGACTGATGTTGAAGACTGGGTGCACCGTAGCTGGGTTGGTAGCGCACTCGTCTTACATATCGAGGGGGCGTGGTTCGATCTCCGGCACGGATGGAAACGTTAGGCATGTTTCCTTACACCTGATGTCCCAGTTCGCCTATCAGTAAGCAGGTACCCGGGTGTTAATCGACTGATATGGGTCGCATCCTGGGGTTGTGGAAGTATACCTCAGATAGTGCTGGGCTTTGAAATGAGCTGAGGCTGGATACCAGCTCTTGTCCTGTAAAACAGATCTGTATAAAATAAGAAATGAAGAAGGTTGAAGAAGCTGCTGTCGAGACTACTAATTTCTTCCCATTGTTGCCGGACCTCGCATGGTGCTGTCCTCGGTCATCGAGGACGCATACAGGATGTATATACACCTGGAGGTGAATTTCTCTCAGTGTATATGCGCTGAGAGTTTACTTTAATCCCAGTTTTGGTGATTAAAGTATTCTTGTCTGGTGGTGAGAAGGTTGCATGCAGTCTTTAACGACCCTAGTGCTGTCGATAGGATTTAACCCCCCTCCAGTGGAGTGAGGTAGGCAGGTTATTGTAATTCACTGACCTGTGGGTGTGTCAATACAAGATCGCATTATACTGTTAGCGTACAGTAGTACAGTACTTCCTCTAGGGAGCACATAGTGCATCATTACAATATTGGTATACAGTACCGATAAGATGAGGGGGTGAAGTGAGTACCTCATCTTATGCCGGGTTCGTATATCATCTCTGAATTGAGATGATATATGAAGAAGTTTCGCCACTGTTGACGAAACGTCTTCGAATAAAGATAACAAGTTGTTACATATGTGTTTAATCCCTCAACTCGAGTGCATTAAAAGGATCACCATTTAGTACCTAATAGTTCTGAAGGTTCTAGTTATCCAACTTATCGTTTCCCCCTCAGTTGCAATAGTAATAATACTGTGTTCCTCGAGAAAGATCTTCTTAGGTGCCTTATACTTATCTTACTCTGGGAGTTATAATTTAATACCCATATATTTATTGCAAATATAAATTTCTAACTGTGCTTGTGTAAGAAAGGTAAAGGATGGGGTAGGATGCGCTGCAAGTGAAGGATAATAGAGAGAGAGAGAGAAAGGGGAGGGAGGGGGAGGAAGAGTAGCAAGGGAAGAGGAAGTGGGAGCGGCCAGTCACTGACACTCTCTTACCCCTACCACAACACACACCTCCCACTGCAACGTTCACCCCCACTACAACATTCACCCCCACCACAACTCCCTCCGCCCATTCCCACAGCCTCTACCCATCATTCCGCCCCTCTACACTTCATTATGCTCCCTTTAACACCAAGCTCCATCACACCACAACACCAAGCTCCATCACACCACAACACCAAGCTCCATCACACCACAACACCAAGCTCCATCACACCACAACACCAAGCACCATCGACACCACAACACCAACCACCATCTACACCACAACACCAACCACCATCTACACCACAACACCAACCACCATCTACACCACAACACCAACCACCATCGACACTACAACACCAACCACCATCGACACCACAACACCAAACACCATCGACACCACAACACCAACCACCATCGACACCACAACACCAACCACCATCGACACCACAACACCAACCACCATCGACACCACAACACCAACCACCATCGACACCACAACACCAACCACCATCGACACTACAACACCAAGCACCATCGACACCACAACACCAACCACCATCGACACTACAACACCAAGCACCATCGACACCACAACACCAACCACCATCGACACTACAACACCAAGCACCATCGACACCACAACACCAACCACCATCGACACCACAACACCAACCACCATCGACACCACAACACCAACCACCATCGACACTACAACACCAACCACCATCGACACCACAACACCAAGCACCATCGACACCACACTGAGAATCTCAACTTACGTGAGTCATGGGAGAACTTCCTGGGATTATCCTAGGATATCCTTGACTATGTTATCCTAGGTTATCCTATTCTGCCCTTGGTTATACCACGTTAAATCTACATATTGTATAACATATATAGACACATAACATTTGTGTATCCTCAAGACCATTTAAAACACATTTTAGTACTAACTTACTGAGGATGATTGTGAAAAAAAGTCTAGCATTTCTTTTGCCTTTTTCCAGCTTCTTAAATTAAAATATAAGACGAGGAAGAGCGGTCTTGTGGTTTTGTGTGTGTGTGTATGTGTGTGTATGTATGTGTATGTGTGTGTATGTGTGTGTGTGTGTGTGTAGTGTGTATGTATGTGTATGTGTGTGTATGTGTGTGTACTCACCTAATTGTACTCACCTAATTGTGGTTGCAGGGGTCGAGACTCAGCTCCTGGCTCAGCCTCTTCGCTGTCTGCTACTGGGTCTCTGCTCTCCCTGTGTGTGTGTGTGTGTGTGTGTGTGTGTGTGTGGTGTGTGTTGTGTGTGTGTGTGTGTGTGTGTGTGTGTGTGTGTGTGTATGTATGTGTATGTATGTGTATGTGTGTGTGTGTATGTATGTGTGTGTAGACGTTAAATAATTTATATGCTGGGGGTGAGACTAGCGATCATAAACTGTGATCACAATTCTCAAGCGCTCTTCAGTAACCAACACTTATTATCTTTACCGTAATTGTGATGATCTTTGTAATATAATTGTTAGGGGAAGGGGTGGGGGGTAAGATGGTCCAGACAGTAGCGCAATGCTAAGAGGATGACCGCAGTCACCCAGAGCTGTTGTCAACGGCAAATGTAATAACAGCACCACGGCAGTTGCAACATTACCAGCAACTGCTGCACCACCAGCAGCAACACCAGCAGAAGAAACAGCAGTAGCACCAGCAGTAGCACTAGCAGCAACACCAGCAGAAGAAACAGCAGCGGCACCAGCAGCAACACCAGCAGAAGAAACAGCAGCGGCACCAGCAGCAACACCAGAGAGGAGCACACCAGGGCTAATAGCTTGTAGTTCACCAAACAACTCCTCTTTCAGTTATCGCACAGAATCCAACAATTCCAAGTTTTGTAGTAAATTGGCAGATTTTCTCCTGCACAACAAACCCCCGAACGATATTATCCTTTTTGTAAGATGCATCACCCATTAAAGAATGAAATCGTTCCTAAGAGGCATACTATTTTAATACACAATACACTGTTTTAATACACAATACACTGTTTTAATATGCAATACACTGTTTTAATATGCAATACACTCTTTTAATACACAATACACTGTTTTAATATGCAATACACTGTTTTAATACACAATACATTGTTTTAATACACCTACTTGGGATATACCTGGAGAGGGTTTTAAACATAAAAGTGGCAGTTTTAAAATTAAAATTTGCAGTTTTGAAATTAAAATTGTAATTTTTTAATTAAAATTGGCATTATGGCACCTACACTCTCCAGGTACAGACTCAACCTTCTGCTAAGTAGGATACACCAGTGTTGTAAGTTTGAAGCCGATCAGACAAGACTTTCTCAAGTTATTGCACGGAAACCAAAAATCGGGAATGGTTTCTCTGAACCTGCCCAGGAAGTCCCTGCACCTGTTACAAAGTTGAAGACGATCGAATGATGCATTCTCAAGGTAGACAGTGGCAAAAGCCGACAAGTGGGAATGGACACTGGTCGTAGAGGATCCTCCAATACGACGTTTCGCCCAAGGCTGCTCGTTCCTGTGTAATCGATAAAGTCCACTTTTGGGCGAAACGTTGTATTAAAGGGATTTCCTGCTACCAGTGTTTTCGTTGTCATGAGTTCTCAAGATATGAACGAAAAACTTGGCCCATCCTCCCCGAAAAAAAAAAACCTGAACAGGTGATGCCAGAGGCCATCACGCCAGCACCAACCACATCGTGAAACAAGGGAGCAACTTGAAGTTGTTCCCTTTTCCCCAGCTCTTACCTTTCCTCTCTCTTTCTTTCCCTTCCTCAGCCTCCCCTTCCTTACCCCCGTCCCACCCCCGGGACACCTATAGAGGAGGGGAGGGACGTTAACTGGTTGCCATGGTCACCATGCTAACCATCCCACCGTCAACACAGACACTCAAGCCACCTTCAGAAGTCTATTTTTTTCGTCTCTTTCTCCCTGTAAAATATGCGATAAAGTTTATTATGGTCAAACTGGTAAAAGTCTTGAACTAAGATTAAAACAACATAAATATAGCATTAGAACTGGACAAGATTCTAATGCTCTATTTATTCATGTGAGAGATTTTAACCATCCAATTGATTTTCAAAATGCTGAGAAGGTTGTATCAAGCAAGTCCATGGTTGAGAGAAATATAATAGAATCATGTTTCATTAAAAGCAGTTTTGAAAATAATATGAATATTTCTTTTGGTTTATATAAATTGGATTCATTTATAATTAATAAAATTTGGGAAGAATTTAATGATAAATTGGACTAATCTTAATTCTTGGGAAGAGTTTCAGGTCCTTTCTTATGTTCCTCTTCACAGAGTCGTGCGATGTTACGCTACTGTGAGGTGTAGTCTTTGTTAGTGTGATGTGACTGTGAGGTGTAGTCTCGCCCCTTATATAAGCCCTTCTTGTCATGTTTCCTGTTATAGTTCCTTGATAATGTGAGTAGTCACGAAAGCGCTTGGAATTCTTCTATTTTTCATAGTGGTTTTCTTGCATATATATATATATATATATATATATATATATATATATATATATATATATATATATATATATATATATATATATATATACTATATGTGTGTGTGACAGAGAGAGGAAGGTAGAAGATAATCTAAGCTTTACAGTCATGGGACCTAATAGAATAATCCACATGAACGTTCGTCACTCCAGATGTAACCAACCAGCCTGTCTCGTGGACTCAATGAGGAGAGGATGGAAGAATTGGACCTGACAGAGAGAAGAGGACTAAGGAAGACATGAATAAGATGTTCACAGTTTTACGACGAATTGATAAGACAGTTAAGGAAAGAATAAATTAAGAGAAGCAGAGACAGGGTGGCAAATAACATAATGAAGAATAGGGATGCTGTGCAGCATAGAAGACAGATGAACCATAGGATTATTGAGTAGGAGAAGGAACAGATAAGCTGTACGGTCCATGTAAAGTAATGGCAGAACATTGGGAAGAGTTGAATGAGCACGCGGTTTCAAGAGTAAGTCTGATTAGATCCAAAAGCCAGTTATGTCCAGTAAAAATATACATTATGCATATTGCCAGTTCTTTTTAGTCCTCACATTTTCTCTGCAAGTAGAAAGCTAGTAGGTGGGAGTGGGGGAGAGGAAGGGTCTGTCAGCCTACAGATGAGTAGGGCAGAAAAGTGAAAGATGGGAATGGGAGAGTTGGAGAGGGAGAACAGGAAGTATAAAGTATAAAGGATGGGGCTGTCAGTGTACAGGTGGGGAATGATGAGTTTTTCTGGTGGTCAGTGTTAACATCCTTGTTCTCATTGTGGCTAATTTCCCCAACCACGTCATGACTTACAGCCCTTCTCCTCACAAGCTTCTCCAAAACCCCGATCTTTCCTCCCCGTATCCTGTTACAGGAGGATATGGTAATCGCTAATATCCAGACCCAAGGAAAATATGGTACTCTTCTATGACCTGACATGAGGAATTGATATTGTAAATATTCACAAGTCGAGGAAACAGCAACATTTGCTCTGTCCTGTCACAAAGAAAAGGTAATGACCCACAAAAATATTGCATTTACGATACCCGTATTGGTATCATTGCCGTCCTAGGGCATACTACTGTGTAGTAATCCTTCGTTTTTTAAATGGGGCTTAGCCTGTGCTGGGGTGGACCAGCAGAGACTTAGCCAGTTAACGGATTACAATTAAGACCCGTGTCAGAAGACACTGTTTCCTGTGCTATTTCTCGTAGTTCAGTTGTAGGAGTTTCACCTCACAACAACAAGAATCCAGGTTCGAACCTGCCCCTGCTCACCTAGCAGCAAAGCCGAACATTGACCTTCTGAGGCAAAGTTCAATTTTATGAGGCTTCCAAAATTTGAAAGTCTAAATGGTTAATATGAGGGGAGGAGGAGGAGAAAGGGCAAACTATTCTGAGGTCCTAAATATCACGAGGCCCTAAGCTGAAGCGTTTAGTTAGTTTATGTCTAAGTCTGGCCCTGAATAGCAGTAAATATATACAGTACATAGAATTTAGTCGGACGTAGGTCGCATCCTAAGAGAGAGGACCTATGGACTCTAAGGGAAATAAGGCACAGTATGTGGTTCTCTTGGATTTATCCTGGATTAATAACCCTCGGAGATAATAATCCAAAAAGTCTTTTTCTTGTTCAGTCTCCCGTCTCCAGCCAAAAGGTAATGGTGACGACCACCCACATGCCGCCGCGGGGAGGATACCCTGGGTGCAGGAACACACAGCAGCCACGCCAGAGAAAGCCCACACTTAGACGATAACACGGTGGGCTGACCCACTAAAATATTAGCACAGTGGAAAACAAATGAGATGATAATGGTTTGTTCCTATACATGCAGACACACATGCTAGCACGTAATTTGCTAGAAAATGTTATATAAAAAAGTAGAAAGGTTATATTTTCTATAAAAGCGAACTCATTTGCTTAGATTTAGAAGAGCGACAGAGGTCAGACAGGAATTCCTTGATTTTATATATAAAAGTTGACCCTTGTGAGGGTTGAGCTTTGAAGATGGGAAGGAGTAAAAATAAATTTTGCGAGAGGAGTGTCACTATGGGCTCAGCCCAGCTGCTGGGAAAGAAAGTGAAGTGTTTGCTGCACATTAAAAGGCTATATGATACACAACCCTCACACAGGAGACTCTAATCATGACGACGTTTCGGTCAGACTCGGGCCATTAACTAGTCACATTTCATATGCCACACATACTGTTGTTTGCAGTACTAGTGATCCCTGAGTAACAGGAAATAAATTAGCAGAGATAAGCGTATATTTGAACAAAATATTTGTAGTATTTGAATATGAGTGTAAGTAATGGAGTCCCAGAGGGAGCATCGTTGGGTCCCATATTGTTCCTAGTATATATTATCTGAAAACATTCGTAAACTTATATCTATCCTTGTTTGCAGTTGATGCCGTAATAATGGGGGTACAAACTAATGTGAAGACTACAGGATGGCTTGGACACACTCAATGAATAGCCTAATAAATGGTTACTAGAGTTGCGAACCTCTTAGGCTTTCTCTGTCTCAAACATACTGGTGCTACATAAATTATGATTGATCTGGTTTATGTCGTAAACAGTGTCCCAAGATTCATTGTCAAGGTCCTCGAAAACTGTTCTTAGATTTGCTATTTGCTATTATGTACACAGCCAAAGTTATGCTATTGATGTGCACCTATGGCTCAGCATTTATCTAACTGTATTCACTTAATAAGAACAAATTCATATTCTCCATGAATTTATAATAATAATAATAATAATAATAATAATAATAATAATAATAAATTTATTATTATTTTATTATATTAAAAAATAAATTTCAAACCCATATATATGTCACACAGCTCTCGGACCATACCTTTTCCTCTGATTAAATGGTATGGATTTCTCCATATATCGTTTAAGGCGCTGTCATATATATTTTTTTTTAAATCCACGTACTGAGTTCATCTCACAGCATCACTCCATATTGCGTTCAGTACGTACACTAACTTCAAACACTGAAGGTATTTTCCCCACTCACGTGAGTGCAAGTAATTATATGTTTTAATTAAAGGGGGAAATGGCCCCCGCCCCCGCCCCCACCCCCACTATAATTCCTTCCTGCGTGTAATCACCCAGGTATGGTTAACGGGGTGGAATGTATGGGTATTGGAGTGGTGGGACGGGGAAGGGGGAGAAAAGAGGGAAGTGAGAGGGAAGGTTTTCATTTTTTGAGAGATGTGGAGTGGGAGGAGGGAAGTTACAAGTCAAGAGGTGTAAAAGTCACGCTATAGAGGGTGGATGGTTGGAGGGGAGGAGAGAGGAGATTCCCCTTCCCCGTCCCACATTTCCACCCCCCTCCCCCCACCACTGGTGCCGTGACTCACCATCAGTATTGATGAGTACTGTACCCACCGTTGCCACCTGCCTCACTTCCTCACCACCTAAACTCCTACATCTTCCTCCACTACTTTGACTAATAGTAATAATTCTACTGGTATTACTCCTAGTAGTATTATATGTTTTATTAGTAATATTTCCACTAGCAATCATTCTGCTACAACAACAGTTAGTAAGTAAGTAAGTTCATTCAGGTATACACAAATACAGCAACATAGATTATCATAAATAGCAGCATATGTGTACTAGTACTGCTGTACATGACTGAAGTGTACAGATGGATAATAGCAATATATAAAGGGGATACAAACATGTTGAAAATATCTAACCACGACAGGACTCGCTGCTCTCGATTCAAGTTGGACAAATTTAGACAGAGAGGCTATAGGGAAGCACCGATTTAGTGTCATTGAAGCGAAAAATTCGGAAGCTTTAAAAATAGATAGAACTTCATTTGAACCATTATATATCATTATCCTAATCAAAATTTAGCACACAAACCAGAATTAAATAGTGTCTGACAAGTTGTGCAATAAAGGTATACAATACCTACTGTCCTGAAATTATGTCCTTGAATCTGTATTGATAAAGCCACTGGAGGGCGAAACGTCTACAATAAAGATACCCAGATGTTGCACATGTGTCTTAACTTTCATCAGGGTTAAATAATGTAAAGGCTGATAATTATAATAAAGATTTATTCATCTAGGGATGGAGAATATCTTGGGAAGTGAGCCATCCAGAGATCAGACTTGAGAAAGTCAGACATATATAATGTTAGGAAGAAAGCCATATTTAATGCCTTCAAACTCTTTATTAGAGAAGAGAAGAAAAAAGTTTTACGAAGTGGCTGGGATTCCTACTTCTGTCAACAAGAACACCATCGGGAAGGTTCAGAATTTTTTCTAATGCCCTCAACCTGAGTCGATAAGGAGATCGTCGCAAGGAATGAATGTAATCACACAAAGGCTGAAGGACAAGAAGGTTAATCGTGAAAAAGAAGAGGTCAAGGAGGATCAAGGTATCATTAACGCTGGAGCTATTGTCCTCTTCCAATTCTACCAACAGAAGCAACGCGGAAACCATTCACAATTCATGGTCGAGAACCGCTGAAGATGTGGGACATTCATTCGCAATGCCGACTACATCCAAACAAAGGCAGATGTTGAACATCGTCACTCTCGTTCACACCAACACGACAGACTGCACTGTCGATCCGGCTGAGTGGCACGCACACACTATGACTCGACCCCTGCAACCACAAATAGGTGAGTACACACAGGTTACCAGACCGTGTCTAAGTGCATGCAAGGACTGTGTAGTCAGTGACTTCGCCAGAAGAAGATGTCCTCTCTTGAGCTACTCTACCAGCAGCTGAAGGAAGAACTGAGGGTAGCTAAGCTTGAGATACAGCGACTGACTGAGGAAAACAAGAGGATTCGTAGTAATCCTCCTGTTGAGAATCCTCAAGCCAGGAAAGGAACCTGGACAGTGGCTAAAACGCATGGGACAAAGTTAAGGCTCAAGAGGACGGGTGGAGAGGTAGAAACAACGAAGACCCAGGAGAATGTTGTGGAAACATCGAACCCATTCTCCGTGCTACCCGATGAATGTGAGTCGACTTCTGGGAGCGTCACGACGAAAGACACAAAGGAAGGTAAAAACATTGTTGTTGTTGGGGACAGTCAGGTTAGGTACATGGATAGGGCTTTCTGTTTGATTGATAGGAGTAGGAGACAGAGGGTTTGCTTTCCTGGGGCTGGGATGGAGGATATTGTTAGCCGTCTGGACGACATCATGAGAGGTAATGGGAGCAATCCTATTATCTGTCTCAGTGCTGGAGGCAACGATGTTGGCAGACGTAGGAGTGAGGACCTGACTAGCAGGTTTAGGTCAGCAATAGACATAATTAGGAAGAAGGGTGGGAACCCTGTCATATGTGGTATTTTGCCAAGGAGAGGAGTTGGAAATGAATGGCTGTCCAGGCAATTGGTGTCAATTGCTGGCTGGACAAATACTGTAAGGAAAATTCAGTAACATTCATTGACAACTGGGACCTCTTCTATGGCAGAAATGACATGTATGCCAGGGATGGGGTTCACTTATCCAGGTCTGGGGTGGGGGCACTGGCAACTGCAGTGGAGGAGCTGTTAGGGCTTTAAACTAGAAATAGTTAGTGGTATGGGTTTTGGGGGAAAACAGAGAAGTCCCAGTGTAGTAATATTATAAGTTGTAGGAGAACTAGTAATAGGCAGAATAAGTTGGATAGTGGAAAGCTAGTGACACTAGATGACAAGGACAGTAATAGGTATAGTGGAAAAACAGAGATGAGCAGGAAGGGTAAAGAGAAAGGAGGGTCTCTAAATATATATTACACCAATAGTCGTAGTGCTAGGAATAAGATGGACGAGTTGAGATTAGTTGCAAGTACGGGTAATATTGATGTTTTGCAATAACTGAGACATGGTTTAATATGAAAAATCGGGACTTGCCTGCCGAATGTCACATTCAGGGTTTTAAATTGTTCCAAGTAGACAGAAGTATCGGGAAAGGGGTGGGGTGGCACTCTATGTCCGTGATCATTTAAATTGTTGCATAAAAACGAGGTATAAAGTCTGAATTAACACATACAGAGTCTGTCTGGATAGAATTTTCAGAGGGGTGAAAAATTGATTTTAGGCGTGATTTACCGTCCTCCAAACTTAGATAGGGAACAAGGGAGACTACTTTGGGAGGAAATTGTTAAGGCCACAAGACACGATAACGTAGTAATTCTAGGGGACTTTAACTTTAGTCAGATTGATTGGAATTTCATGACAGGGAATTTAGAATCTAACGACTTTTTAGAAGTAGTTCAGGATTGCTTTTTGAAGCAGTTTGTAACAGAACCTACAAGGGAAATAACCTACTTGACTTGGTTCTGGCAAGCAAGAAACCCTTGTTAATAATTTAGAAATTACAGAGGAACTCGGCTCAAGCGACCACAAGTCAATTACCTTTAGCATTGAATGGATGTATGATAGTAGGGATAATTCAGTAATGGTCCCAGATTTTCGCTTAGCAGATTATAATGGACTTAGAGAACACTTATCAACTGTGGACTGGGGTGAAGAAGAGAGGTATCAATATGACAGTTTTCTTAACACTATACAGGCTGCCCAAAGAACATTTATCCCGTATAATAAATTAGATCAAGTAGAAATGACCCAAAATGGATGAATAATAGGCTCAAATATCTTTTAGGGCAGAAGAAAGGAATTTATAGGCGCATAAAAAGAGGTGAGGTCATCTTATAAATCAGTATACTGACATTAAGAGGGACGTTAAAGGGAATAAGAAAAGCTAAACGGGACTATGAAATTAAAGTTGCTAGGGATTCAAAAACTAACCCAAAAGTTTTCCAGGTTTATAGAACAAAAGTTAAGGATAAGATAGGTCCCCTTAAAAATAACTTTGGGCATCTTACTGACAAGGAGAATGATATGTGCTCTATTTTAATAATTATTTTCTCTCGGTTTTCACACAGGAAGACATTAATAATATCCCAGTAATTAAATTTTACAGAGGCCCAGAAGAAGATAAATTATGTAATATCACAGTCACTAGCGAAATGATTATGAAACAGCTGGACCGACTGAAACAAAATAAATCGCCGGGTCCTGATGAGCTTTTTCAAGGGTTCTTAAGGAATGCAAAATGGAACTCTGGAACCAATATCTAACATTTTTAATTTATCTCTTCAAACAGGTGTAGTGTCTGATATGTGGAAGATGGCTAATGTAATTCCTATTTTTAAAGCAGGGGACAAGTCACTACCGTCAAACTACCGCCCAATAAGCCTGACCTCAATTGTAGGCAAATTACTAGAGTCAATTATAGCTGATATTATTAGAAGCCATCTAGATAACCATAATTTGATTAATGATACCCAGCATGGATTCACGAGGGCCGTTCCTGCCTATCTAATTTATTAACCTTCTTCAGTTAAAGCTTTTGAGGCTGTTGATCACGATAAAGAATTCGATATTGTTTATTTAGACTTTAGTAAGGCTTTTGATAGAGTACCGCACCAGAGACTGTTAAAGAAAGTGGCAGCTCATGGCATTGGGGAAAAGTGCTGTCATGGATCGAGTCATGGCTCACCAATAGGAAGCAGAGAGTGTGCATAAATGGGGTTAAATCCGAATGGGGACTTGTAACAAGTGGTGTTCCACAGGGATCAGTCTTAGGCCCATTGTTATTATATATATATCAATGACCTTGATGAGGGAATTACTAGTGATATGAGCAAATTCGCCGACGACACGAAGATAGGTAGGATAATGATTCAAACATAGATGTCATAGAACTTCAGGAAGATTTAGACAAACTTAATTCGTGGTCAGAAAAGTGGCAGATGCAGTTCAATGTAGATAAATGCAAGGTTCTGAAGCTCGGGAGTGTCCATAACCCAAGCACTTATAAGTTAAATAACGTAGAACTTAGCCATACAGATTGCGAGAAGGACTTGGGGGTGATGGTAACCAGCAACCTTAAACCAAGACAGCAATGCCTAAGCGTACGTAATAAGGCAAATAGATTACTGGGATTTATATCAAGAAGTGTTGCAACAGAAGCCCAGAGGTTATATTACAGCTTTATACATCATTAGTAAGGCCTCACCTAGATTACGCAGCTCAGTTCTGGTCTCCATATTACAGAATGGACATAAATTCGTTAGAAAACATTCAGCGTAGAATGACTAAATTAATACATAGCATTAGAAATCTTCCTTACGAAGAAAGATTGAAGACCTAAAATTACATTCACTTGTAAGACGTAGAATGAGGGGAGACATGATCAGGTATACAAGTGGAAAATGGATTAACAAAGGGGATATAAATAAGGTCTTGAGGATATCTCTCCAGAGAAACCCGCAATAATGGATTCAAGTTAGATAAGTTTAGATTTAGAAAGGATATAGGAAAGTATTGGTTTGGAAATAGGGTAGTTGATGAGTGGAACAGTCTGCCTAGTAGGGTTATTGAAGCTAGGCCCTTTTAGGTGGGTTTCAATTTAGGGACTCGCGCATGAGTGGGTAAATTGTCAAAGCTTATTTCTTGGGTAGCATTGAAAATTGGGTTGAGCAAATATTCTGTTAGTGGGACGGTTGTGAAGGACCTGCCTAGTATGGGCCAACAGGCCTGCTGCAGTGTTCCTCCTTTCTTATGTTCTTATGTTCTTATGATATGGGTCCCCGTGAACCTTCCCTTCCCAGGAGAGGCTAAAACTCGCTAAGAGGAAGACCTAGAGTAGTAGTGTAACACCTCTAAATATACTACAATTGGGATGAATATTCACATATAGCGTTTCCTCACCATTTTTAACACGCACACACACACACACACACACACATAGATAAGGTGGACAGAGACAGGATGTTCCAGAGAGGGGACACAGAAACAAGGGGTCACAATTGGAAGTTGAAGACTCAGATGAGTCAGAGGGATGTTAGGAAGTATTTCTTCAGTTACAGAGTTGTCAGGAAGTGGAATAGTCTGGAAAGTGAGGTAGTGGAGGCAGGAACCATACATAGCTTTAAGACGAGGTATGATAAAGCTCATGGAGCGAGGAGAGAAGGACCTAGTAGCGGTCAGTGAAGAGGCGGGGCCAGGAGCTGAGTCTCGACACCTGCAACCACAAATAGGTGAGTACAAATAGGGGAGTACATACATACATATGTGTGTGTGTGTATATTGCTTTGGGTTGGTGCTACCAAAAATTTTAAATAATTATCAACTATTAGAGTGGAGACTATACAGGCTATGCAGCCAAGACAATGAAGACAAGAGGAAGGAAGGTAATAATAACAGTGCTTAACAATAGTTTAGCGAGGTCACATTCTAAGTACATTCCTCACACTCGTCCATCATAAGACGCAGACTAGACACACTCCTCACACCCAGCCTTCATAAGACTCAATCAACATACACTCTTCACACTCAGCAGGATCAACAGGTGCAAGTCTTCTCTGCAATTTCTTGCTCTACTGAGTTAGCAAGTGTGACCGTCTTGCTGTTGACTTGGGGGGTTCGTGTGTGGCTGACTCGCTAGCGATTCCCCTTTTCGTATTTAACCAAATTGGGTAAGTCAGTAGCATGTGACTACACTGTGATATATAATAGTTATATGGTGGGAACATCACGTATCTGCTACCTTGTTTATACGACAGTTACTTTGTGGGACTAATCTATCACTGTAAACTGTTTAAAAACAAGGCATTTTTCAGTGCATGATGAAGATATCAATCTAATATCTTGTTCCCCACGCATGACCCAACTTCACCCTATACGCTACATGTCTCATAATATTTAATAAAGATGGCTTTTAAATAATATGAGACAAGTTAACACATTAATCACTACGATAATGGTACATAGTACCGACGAGTTGATAGATAAACATATTCAACATTTGGAATAAAAAACAAAAAGTTTCACCTGTGTCTTATTCATGATAACAAAAAATTTAAAAGGGGAGGCAGAGTAATAGTTTTTTTTTTTTCCCCTTCAGCTCACGGAATTTATTGTTTCGTCCATGTCCCATAACAATGGTCATGAGGCAGACAATTTTCCAGAAGATTTTTATATGGAAAAGCCTAAGCCCTCGAGGGTCATACAGCGCCTGGGAATAGGTCATCGGGGTTTCAAAGGGGGGTGGGG
>WNWK01001811.1:0-32500 GCA_009830355.1 Cherax destructor
TTCAGTGATACTGTACTTGGTGCAGGGCAATTAAATAATGTCACAAATTCTTAGGAAATGCTAGACAAGTCACTGTTTACTTAACTTTGATTGTAGATGGGAGGTAGAAGCAAGTAGGCAGATACTGAAACTCCTGGTGTGTACTGGTGGCTGGATGCGGCGGTACACACACTATAAACACTTGTAGGCTTCTATGGGGTCTCCAGTGGCGTAGGAAAGATTGTGCAAGGCTTGGGAAGAACGGGAAAAGGGCGTAGAATTCATGGAAATGAGGGGTTTTACTAAAAACACAGAAACTCGCCAGCTGAGAGAGCGGCTTAATGTTTACACTGGGAACGCGTCTGAGAGCGTTGCTGACCGTGGCTTAGGAAGCGCAGACGGACACGGGGAAATTTCTACAGAAAAGGACTTTTTCAGAATGCCAGAAGTACTGCAAGAGACTGCAACAATTACTAAGATGTTACTTTACAGTTTTCAATGGGGGGGGGAGTTTAAGATACTAGTGCTAATACAAAAAAAAATTAAATCACTGCTGAAGCTGGAGGAAGGGTGAAGATTGAAGAACGCAGGAACGAGGACCTGGGAACATTGCAGTCTCCTGGCTTGGCTTGGCTTGGCACAACCACGATGGGTTCCCACGTGGTCAAGCCAGGGCTGGCTTCCTTAAGAACTCGGAGAAAACAACACACAGGCGACGAGCTGGGTAGAGGGAGCGTAGAAACGTAGCAAGGAGTGGAGAGTAGGTGGTTGGTGGTGTGAGGTAGGCAGGCAGGGCACCCTGAGGTAGACACTCGTGGACACAACACCAACACCCGAAACGATCTCACCTCGCGTCTCTTGTAGCTGTAGGAAGGGCGTAGAGATGCTGCTGGATGCAGAAGGGTGTAGGAGAATGCTGGAGAGTTGTAGAGTAGGAGATGAACACACACGTGACTGCTTCAGGCTGGAGTGCTGGAGATGACGCCCTATGTCCCGATTTGTGGAAAATCGTGGACGATGCGCTGACTCAGGCACCCACGAGACGCTAGAAGCTACGGATGATGCGAGAAGCCAGCAGATGACCTGGATATGACTGGCTTGGTCGGATGATCGACTGGGCGGTGGGTCCCCTACACTACACTCTGCCGTGAACCACTGCTGTCACCACTGTTAAGTCTAACGTCTTGGCTGCTTACTTTGGGCAGTAGAATGGTAGCGTAGGTGCAGAGATACGGCCGATGACTAGACTCAGTTTATTAATGGCAAGGTGTAGGAATACACGGGGACAGAGTGCGAGGGGACCGGGAGCCAGTTCGTAGGGG
The DNA here is from genome assembly GCA_009830355.1 of Cherax destructor. NCBI lineage: Eukaryota > Metazoa > Arthropoda > Malacostraca > Decapoda > Parastacidae > Cherax > Cherax destructor. The sequence goes on from WNWK01001811.1 coordinate 1,302, forward strand.
GAGATGCTGCTTCAGTGAGGTAGGCCGTGTAAGTGAGAGAGAAGCATGGCTGACCAGCCCGACCTTGATAGGCCTATAGAGGGCAGCACCATAGTGCCGCGCAGTTTGAAACAGCCTCTGGGTAGGCGACCAAAACCCTGAAAGGGTTAATGGAAAAGCCGGCTAAGTTAGCAATAACATGGAATTTCTTACATAACTCCTGCAGTGTTAATTGTTTGTGTTCATTCATCCTGTTCTTGCATCTGCCTCCTCTAACTGGGAATTGATATTGTCCAATATTTCTCTGCAGTTGCTTCATCAATGTCTTCTAACAGTTCATTCATGTCGTCGTCTGCATATTTTGAAAGCAATTATGTCAGTCCTTGTCAGAGTCAGTTCCTTTGACCTGACTACTTGCTGATAAGAGAACTGATAATCACATAGGCTAATATTTACCCCAGTTTACATACATATATGGTTGATTGAGGCTTTTCCTTCCATGTTGGAGACCTGTGTAAAGTTTATTTTAATATGCATTTCACTGTATAAGGAAATTAACATTGAAAGGTTTGCTTTAAAACATTGTATGTACAATTTGCAGGTCAACCCAAAATTTGAGTGATGGAAGCTATCCTGGTCTTGTTGGTCGTCATCCAAGTAACCCGAGCCTTGTGGTGGAAGAGGAACGCTACTACCAGAATGTGAACTTTCATCAAGGCCCCCAAGACTCTCGCATGGGGTCAATACGTACTCGTCCAATACAGGCACTACCAATGAGTTCTCCAGCATCACAAGAATCTTCCGAACATGTGCGACCTGATCCTCGGCCAGACCATCGACCAGCTTCGGCTTTCTTGCAGCGAGAGGATTTAATACAGCACAGATCAGAATTACACCGTCCAGCCTCTCAGCGTGAACTTCGTGCTGATGCAAAGATGCTAGAAATGACAGAAGAAGTACGACGGCGAGAGGAGCGGGCACGACATAATGGCCATCCATCATCATCTCTGCCACACCGATCCAGCCAAAACCAGCCACCTCACCACGTGCCAAATGCTATCCCTACTGCAAGTACACCCTTCTCACCTGATGGTTATGGTGGCATACAGGGTTTACCAAATCAACATACTGCTTATCATCATACTCAATCACAACCACTTAGTCCACAGGGCACAGCGACAGGGCTCCAGCAGATTCCTCGGCATGCCCATCCACAATATAATACGCATGGACAAAATTTATCCAGTAAGCTTCCTCCTCCAACAGCCCCCAAACCAAAATCACAGTCTGGATCCCAGGGTTCTGTATTGCCTGAAGCTCCAGAGAAACCTTCACGGCAGTTTGGATATGAAGGAAGTAATTCAGTTGATGGACCTCCAAGACCGCCACCGCCAGAGGAAGGGTATCGAGAATCTCCACCACCACCACCACCCCCTACTTCAACTCATCCTCTTCTTCAGGGCAACCGACCTGCTTCCAGTGTAGGCCCTTCAAGTCAGTTACCTAGTAAATCAGCCTTCAACAAGACCAGTCCATGGGATAGAGAACAAAAGGAACTGGTAAGAACATGTGTATACTTTCTGTTCTTTCGTATAATAATAATAGTTGTAATATGTGTCACAAAACTAAAATCAAGATTCAATCTTTTATTTTTTATATTTTTGCATTAGCTTGTTTATAACGCCTTATGAGCTTGTCAGCAATTATGAAAGCCTTTTTTCTTAGTTTAATTTCTAGCATGTGTGTGTATGCATGCACACACATATACATATGTATGTATGTATGTATGTATATACAGTGGTACCTCGACTTACGATATTTTTTCATTCCAGAATGCTGTTCAAGTGCCATTACCAAACGAATTTATCTCCTTAAGAAATGTTGTAAAATAGACTAGTCCTTTTAGACCCCCAAAATTACACTTACAAAAGCATTTAAAAAAATAAACTTACATAAAAGGGTGAGTTTGGGGACCATCGTAAGTCGAGGTACCACTGTATATATAGGTAGTAGGTTGGTAGACAGCAACCGCCCAGGGAGGTACTACCGTCCTGGCAAGTGAGTGTAAAGCGAAAGCCTGTAATTGTTTTACATGATGGTAGGATTGCTGGCGTATTTTTTCTGTCTCATAAACATGTAAGATTTCAGGTACATCTTGCTACTTCTACTTACACTTAGGTCACACTACACATTCATGTACAAGCATATATATACACACCCCTCTGGGTTTTCTTCTATTTTCTTACTAGTTCTTGTTCTTATTTCCTCTTATCTCCACGGGGAAGTGGAACAGAATTCTTCCTCCGTAAGCCATGTGTGTCGTAAGAGGCGACTAAAATGCCGGGAGCAAGGGGCTAGTAACCCCTTCTCCTGAATATATTACTAAATGTAAAAGGAGAAACTTTCGTTTTTCCTTTTGGGCCACCCTGCCTCGGTGGGAAACGGCCGACGTGTTGAAAGAAAAGAAGAAATATATATATATATATATACATACACACACACACACACACACACACACACACACACACACACACGCACGCACACGCCCCGATGGCATGGTGGCTAGCGCTCTTGCTTCACGCACGGAGGGTCCGGGTTCAATTCCCGGCGGGGCCGAAACATTTCGAAGTGTTTCGTTACACACACACACACACACACACATACATACAACAGGCCTAGTGTCTAATCGACATGTGCCTAGGACAAAATGGTAACTAACACACACACACACACACACACACACACACACACACACACGTACATAAATAAATAAAAAATCAAAGAAACTGGTTAACTGGACTTAAAGTAGGAGTGAGGATGTTAGTCAGAGGGTCATTTGAATTATGATGTCAGTACACTTTTTTAAAGACAGCCATTGAATACATGTTGGTGAATGTGTTGCATATGTGTTCTTTTTTTTTCTTTTTTTTATAAATCATCTTGCTCTGAAATCCTCCTCTCTCAAGAACCCCTTACAAGATACCACCACAAAATAATGTTTTGGTCTGTCCTAAACCATTCCTCAGAACAGACAAACATATCCCAATTTTCATTTATATTTAATTGGTTAGTTATGAATTGTCCCAGGCATGGTATTGTGACTTTTATTCTTGAAATTTAAAACTTCATTTTTTTAGCATGATCGCCGCCGGCGTGAAGCTGCTCGTCATTGGCGTGATGAACAGATTTCATCGCTGGAAAGTTTGGCTGTGCGGACATCTCAGCAGGATGAAAGACTACGAACGCTTCGCTTGGAAAGGGAATTTCAACGTCGTGCAGAAGAGGCTCTTACAAATGAAGATGATGATGAAGATGATGGTGATGATGATGATGATGATGATGATGTTGAGGTTTCAAATGATAATGAAGTTAGCCTGAGACAAGGCTCTCAGGATAGCATAATCAGAGAATATAGTAAACCTTCAAGTACTGCCTCAATCATCACTTCTGGGCAAGAGTCACGGATGAATGGCGGGGGACCTGCTGATGAAGAGCGTGCAAGGAAAGTAGACGAGATACGAAGGAAACAACAAGAGTTAGAAGCTGCAAGGGAAGTTGAAGAACGTCTCTTGCGGGAGGCGCAACGTCGGCAGCAAGAGGAACAAATGCGGCGTTTTCAGCAGCAACACCAAGAACAGCAACAGCAGCAGCAACTTCAACAGGGAGCTGCTCCTCAGCATCCACTTTATCAGCATCAGCACCATGCAACACAAAGGCTCGACACTCTTGTCGCTACTCCATTCCACACGCAGTATAGCAATGGTCCAATAAATGGGATAAGAGGGTCCCATAATAGTTATCCAGACAAAACTGGAATCGAAGTCAGTCATCGTTTAGACACTGTAACATCTGCAGCACAGCACAGCCCAATTCCACCAGAACGAGGCTCTTCCTATTCCATAATGCAACAACAAACAACAGTGACTACACAGCCAGGAACAAATAATCGTTATAAGGGTCAGGAAGTATCATCTGCAACTATCAAGCGTGTACAGTTCTCTGAGACCACAGCAGTAGATGCTCACATCACTTATGACAATAATGCAAACCAAGAAAAAACACCACGGCAGGACCCTAATGTAAGTTTTTAAATATAAACATGTTTTCTCTTAATACATACTTTAATTTAAGAGATAGGAAGCCTAACATTTTTGAAATTATTAGTAGCAAATGTTTTTCTGATAACACAGTTTTATGGAGAATGAGTGTTGCTATACTAAAATTACAGAGCCCCATAAACTTAAGCATTTTATGTAATTTTTGTTTGCTGCAGTGAATAACACCATCAAGAGGGTCCTTATTAACCCTTTCATTCTGTTATATAGATCTACATTATTAATGCCAGGGTCTTGAGCTCGGCTCACTCAGATAAGCTGAAAGCAGTAAATTTTGGCTTAGAAATGAGAGAATGGGTCTGTGCAACAAGTCTACCTGGAGGGCATTCCAGGAATCGACGTCCCCGTGGCCCGGTCTATGACCAGGCCTCCCAGTGGATCAGGGCCTGATCAACGAAGCTGTTACTGCTGGCTGCACGTAGTTCAACGTACGAACCACAGCCCGGCTGATCTGGCACTGACTTTTGGTATCTGTCCAGCTCCCTCTTGAAGGCAACCAGAGGTCTACTGGTAATGCCCCTTATGGCTGGTGGGAAGCTGTTGAACAGTCTTGGGCCCCAGACACTTATTGTGTTTTCTCTTAGTGTACCAGTGGCACAACTACTTTTCACTGGGGGTACGTTGCACCGTCTGCCAAGTCTTTTGCTTTCGTATGGAGTGATTAACAGTCTTGGGCCTCAGACACTTATTGTGTTTTCTCTTAGTGTACCAGTGGCACCCCTACTTTTCACTGGGGGTACGTTGCACCGTCTGCCAAGTCTTTTGTTTTCGTATGGAGTGATTTCTGTGTGCAAATTAGGGACCAGTCCCTCCAGAATTTTCCAGGTGTAGATTATGATATCTCTCTCTCGCCTGCGCTCCAGTGAATATAAGTCTAGTGCTTCCAGGCGTTCCCAGTAGTTAAGGTGTTTGATGGAACTTATACGTGCAGTAAAGGTTCTCTGTACATTCTCTAGATCTGCAATTTCACCTGCCTTGAATGGGGATGTTAATGTACAGCAGTATTCTAGCCTAGAGAGAACAAGTGATTTAAAAAGGATCATCATTGGCTTGGCATCTTTTGTCTTGAATGTTCTCATTATCCATCCTATCAGATGTAGTGGCGGCATTGTTGTGGTCCTTGAAGGTGAGGTCTTCGGACATTACCATGCCCAGGTCCTTCACATTACTTTTCCGCTCTATTGTGTGATTGGAGTTTGTAATATACTCAGTCCTAGCTATTATTTCCTCCAGTTTTCCACAACGGAGTAGTTGGAATTTGTCTTCATTGAACATCATATTGTTCTCTGTTGCCCATTGGAAAACTTGGTTTATATCTTCTTGGAGATTTGCAGTCCTCAATGGATGACTCTCTCATGCAGATCCTAGTATCATCTGCAAAGGATGATACAGTGCTGTGGTTTACATCTCTGTCTATGTCTGATATGAGAATGAGGAACAGGATAGGTGCGAGTACTCTGCCTTGTGGGACAGAGCTCTTCACTATGGCAGCATCCGATTTAACTCTGTTTACCATTACTCTTTGTGTTCGATTGGTTAGGAAGTTGAAGATCCATCTGCCTACTTTGCCAGTTATCCCTTTAGCATGCATTTTGTGTGCTATTACACCATGATCGCTCTTGTCAAAAGCTTTTGCAAAATCTGTGTATACTACATCTGCATTCTGCTTGTGTGTACAGTTTAAAAAAATGTTGCCCTGCATTGTGCATGAAGTGTTTTCAAGGATGGTTTTATTAGCTGTTTATTGGTATCATTTGATAGAATGGAAGACATTACTGAAATAGGCATTTTGGTTGGTTCCAGGACCAAAAGTAGCTTGAAATTGGCTTCAAAGTAGCAGAAAATATTCATTTTTTTTTTTTCAAAATTTCCTGAGGACAGGTAAGGCGGCTCCTCCCTTACACCCCCTGGTCTGTTTTTATTTTTTTATTAGGTCTTATTCAATTATTGGGACATCATAATCCATGATCAATCATTCTTGGTTATATAGGAGAGGCCTAAGGACATGTTAATGAACAGAGGAAATTTTTTTTAGTGCCTGAAATATCTAGGGTTTATTTTGGACTGTTTTTAATTTGGATTTTTTTTTTAATTTTGAGTAAAACTGGCCAAATTACTTCTGTGCACTTATAGGGTAGTTTTCATAGTTGAATGGGTAATTTCTTGTGCTCAATAGCTGTATTCTATTTGTGATCAACCATCATGCATAAGAATGATAGAATTACATCCTTAGTAGACAAAAAAAAGGACTAAATCTACTTTCAATAACTGTCACTGTCACTCACTCACTTTGGATGATTCGACTAATTTTTTAACGAGCCATAAAGTCAGTGATTTTTAATTTAAGCTAAAGGGTTTTTAATTAATTATAATAGTTTAGCAAAGCTGCAGTTTTGTAGCTGTAGTGTAAGCACGCCTCTGGCAAGACAGTGATGGAGTGAATGATAAAAGTTTTTCTTTCAGGCCACCCTGCCTTGGTGGGAAATGGCCTATGTGTTAATAAAAAAAAAATAGTTTAGCAAAGATTTGGATAGCCTGTATTTGTCTAGACACATTTCATGTGACCTACCCTCTTACTTTTTATTTTCAAGCACATCAGATCATACTTTCAAAAGGCAAGTGTACATTTATATAATATTCATTTACTTATATAAGTGCTGTAGCTGTGATGTTCCTGAATAATAAGTGTCAACATTTTTGATTATTAATTAATTTAATAGTTTTGCTGTCACTAGTAATCAGCATTCTTTAATTTCTTTTTTGCCTTTTACTAGTACATACAGATAATTTTCTATTTTCAACACGTCGGCCATTTCCCACTGAAGCGGGGTGGCCCAAAAGGAAAAACGAAAGCTATACAGATAACATATACATATAATTATAGTATGATGTTGTTGACATATATTAACACATCCAATTAAGCTAGAAAAAATCCTTTATTTCATCATGCATGCTTGATAAATGTTTGGTGTCACTTGTGCATTTCTCTTTAAAGCTGTTTTTGCTAAATAGTATTAATTTTCCCCAATTATTAAATTATTAAAAGAAACTGCTTATGGGAAATGGCATATCTTTATTGTTCAAAATGAGGAAGAATGTACTACGCAAAATGGAGTACCTTCTTAACCATTCTAATACACTTCAGTCATATCCAGCACTGACTAGAGTTTAAAAATTAATATACAAATGGTTTTAATTCACAGAACTTCATCAATGAGGCAGAAAATCTCATGAACTCATCACCCACTCGCATTGCTGGAGGTAGCACACCAGGTGTGATCGGGGCTCAGGAAGTATATAGGTAAGGCCAACCCTCCACACTTACAGATTTCAAAGCATAGTCCTGAACTCTTGTTACTTGCAGGCTTGACATTTTATTCTCAGAATTTCTGTATACTGTATATCAAAGGTGAAACCATAGCTGATTAACACAGCTGCAGCAAATCAACTGTATTGCCAGTTCAACAATTAAACCTCTTACTGTAATCCCCATTTTTTCATAAATTATTACCTCAATGGAGCTTCCTTGATGCTAGCAAGATGCTCTTGATCCAAGGAATTGAACCTGATCTCCCCTACCCTGGATAGAACCTGATTGACTCCCATTCCCTAGGTGCTGTACATCTCTAATGGTTAAAAAGTTTTCCCCTTTCCCCCATGAATATAATAATTGTCATATATTATGAGGTATGTATATATTTTTGGAACTTTGCTGTCCAATATCTTACTTTGAAAAGTAAATAATTGTTTTACTTCAGATAGTTGTAAATATTTGTTAAAATAAGAAAAAAAGATTGTTTAAAACTTATTTTAAAGCACGAATAACCCACAAATAAAGACTTCTGTCCATTGTCTCAGCTTTTCAGTGTAAGTGTGGCTTATTTGTGAATTGTTCTATCCAGGGTATTGTGACTTTCATTCTTAATTTAAACAATGTTTTACATTACACTTCTAAATTTTATTGCATAATCTGTTAAAGTGTGCATCTTCCTTCAACACGTCGGCCGTTTCCCACCAAGGCGGGGTGGCCCAAAAGGAAAAACGAAAGTTTCTCCTTTTACATTTAGTAATATACACAGAAGAAGGGGGTTACTAGCCCCTTGCTCCCGGCATTTTAATAGCCTCTTACGACACGCATGGAAAGTGTGCATATATGTGTTAATTAACCATTTGTCCTAGGCACATGTCGATTAGACACTAGGCCTGTTGTGTGTGTGTGTGTGTGCACTCACCTAGTTGTGGTTGCAGGGGTTGAGTCCTTGCTCCTGACCCTGCCTTTCAACTTGCTGTTTACCAGATTCACACACTCCTATCCTTGTGGACCCTATCATAACTATTCTTCAAACTATGTAAGAAATCTTCCTTCACTTCTTTGTCAAGGTTGTTCCACTTTCTGACCATCCTTAGAGGAAATACTTTTCCTACAGCACTGTGACTCGTTTGTCTTTAACCCTTCCACATAGATCTATGTCATTGATGCCAGGGTCCCTCACATAGATCTGCGTTTTGACCACTGCTCTCTCAGATAAGCTGTAAGTGGTAAATTTTGGCCTAGATATGAGAGAGTGGGTTTTGTGGAGAGAGTGCACAGCATAAAAAAAATCTCCCACGTGTTTGATATAAAATAATGACTGAAATATTTTGTTTTTTATGGTTTTATTGGCTGTTCCTTTTTATCATTTAATAGAATCCAAGCTTGAAATCAGCCTCAGAGTAACAGAAATTGAAATTTTGCAGATTTTTGTGAGGATGGATAAAGGCCCCTTGGTGTTCTGTTAGGTCTGATTCAATTATTGGGATACTGGAAGCCATGATAAATCATTCCTGGTTATGTTTTATTATGCAAGAAATAGGGTAAATCTTTTGTTTTATTTGTGATGAATTCAAAATGGAAGGAAAGTGTAATATAGGAGAGGCTTGAGGACGTGATTAATGAACATTGGAAATATTGTTTTAGTGCCTGGAAATACTACGTATTTTTAAATTAGAATTTTTTTAATTTTGTGTAAAATTGGTCAAATTACCAACTTCTGTGCACTTTATAGGGTAGTTTTGATAGTTAAATGAGCAGTTTCTTGTGTTCAGTCGATAGAATGGAAGACATTCTAGAGAAATTGCTAAGAATTTGGTCGAAATGAGTAGTGGAATTGGCTTAAAATAAGACTTGGTGAATTTGCATCCAGGCCACTAAATTTGTGCCTGCATAATTCCATAAGTTTTCCATCAAATTTTGTACTTTTGGTGTCTATTACCTTCAAAAAATGATTCTCTGACATTTCAGAATAAGAAACTTTATTTTTGTGCTCATTTAAGATGTGGACACTGAGAGCAACATTAATGTGTGTGTGTGTGTGTATATATATATATATATATATATATATACACATATACATACACAAGCATGTGTGAGCGTATTTGATAGGAGTGAATGGAGACAAATGGTTTTTAATACTTGACGTGCTGTTGGAGTGTGAGCAAAGTAACATTTATGATGGGATTCAGGGAAACCGGCAGGCCGGACTTGAGTCCTGGAGATGGGAAGTACAGTGTCTGCACTCTGAAGAAGGGGTGTTAATGTTGCAGTTTTATAACTGTAGTGTAAAGCACCCCTCTGGCAAGACAGTGATGGAGTGAATGATGATGAAAGTTTTTCTTTTTCGGGCCACCCTGCCTTGGTGGGAATCGGCCGATGTGTTAATAAAAAAAAAAAAAATTCTCCATGGGGAAGTGGAACAGAATTCTTCCTCCGTAAGCCATGCGTGTCGTAAGAGGCGACTAAAAATGCCGGGAGCAAGGGGCTAGTAACCCCTTCTCCTGAATATATTACAGTACTAAATGTAAAAGGAGAAACTTTCATTTTTCCTTTTGGGCCACCCTGCCTCGGTGGGAAACGGCCAACGTGTTGAAAGAAAGATAGATATAAATAGTGTGTGTGTGTGTGACAAGCTTGATTTTGACAAGTTTTATGAAGAAATTTTAGCCAATAACATGTCCCAAACACTTGCCTTGGGCTCCTTTTCCAAATCACAAAAAGCAGCATCCACAGACAAATGCACTGGTATTTGAATTAACCACAAACAAAAATATATAGCAATGGCCTTATTGCCTAAAGAAGAAAAATACACTTACATAATTGTTCGACCTGGGAGCTGCTCGTAAGTAGAGGTACCACTGTATTAGAATACGTATCATTTCTATTTTTCATAGTTTCTTCAAAAAAAAAAAAAAAAAAACTGTATAAATGTCATGTCAGAGTTTATTAATGGAGAGAGGGGGTGGTGATGGTTCATGTTCTGAACTACAGTATAAATTGAGCTTTTCAATTTCCATTTACATATTACAATTATATATATTTTTTGAGCTTTCAAAATTATTTTAAACTTCCAAATAAACAGTATTTTGAGTATGTTGGGTGTTTTGTGTTTAATATAACTGGAAATTATTCAGACTGTTTTGTAATTGATTTATGATCATCATCAGATCACTAAATGTATGTAGATAGATTAAGACTTTTTTTTTTTTTTTTCCCCCATTTGTAAGCCTTGCAGGGTTCCACAGTAATGATATTGTATTATTGAAAAAATTTGGTTATTTAATAATTAAACACATTTCCCTGAGTTTAATACCTATTGAGCAATAAGCTTACCCATAAGTATTAAGTTTTGTTTATACAGTATAGTATGTACATACATAACACACTGGCTGTCTCCCACCGAGGCAGGGTGACCCACACATCAGCAGTCTTTGCAGACGGAGGTGCACATTATTATAATCAAATAGAAGCGCTAAACCACAGGGGTTATACAGCACGGAGGTGCACAGATATGACAGTTCCAATGTTACTCCAAACAGCAAATACCCCAAATCCCTCCTTTAAAGTACATACATTGTACTTCCCACCTCCAGGACTCAAGTCCTGTAATTGTTTTACATGATAGAAGGATTGGTGGTATCTTTTATTTCATGTTTTCTCCTTGGGGAAGTGGAAAAGAATTCTTCCTCTGTAAGCCATGTGTGTCATAAGAGGCGATTAAAATGCCAGGTACAAATTACTGAATTTAAAAAGAGAAACTTTAGTTTTTCTTTTTAGGTCACCCTGTCTTGATGGAATATGGCTGGTTCATTGAAAAAAAAATATATATATATATATATATATACACACATGTATAACCATTTAGCTGTACACAAGTCCTGGAAGTGGGAAGTACAGTGCTTGCACTTTAAAGGAGGAGTGGGGATATTTCCAGTTTTGATCTGTTGTATTGGTGCCCCTCTGGCAAGACAGTGATGGAGTGAGTGATGGTGAAAGTGTTTCTTCCTTTTTGGGTTACCCTACCTTGGTGGGAGACGGTCGGTTTGTTGAAAAAAAAAAAAAAAATTTGTTGGATGTATAAATACTTATACCTAATATTTTTTTTTCTGTAGGGATCCCCGCATGAGACGTCTGCAACAAAAGCAAGCTGAACAAGCTGCTGCTAAAAATCCTGGTCCTGAGAAACTCACATTCAAGGAGAAAATGAAGATGTTTGCAATGGAAACTGGGGAGGCAGAAACACCTAAAGACAAGGTGAAGATTAGCAGAGCTCAAAGAGATATTGAGCATTGAGTGTAAAGTTGGTTGCAATGAAGAGATCAGCCGTCTCATTAATGGAATGTGATGTCAGCAATCCCTAGTGGATTTAGCTTCACATCATTACACACATTTGTTAAAGTAAATTTGCAAGAGTTGCCCATGTTATTTACAGTGGTGTAAAAAAATTTAAATTGGCTGTATTTCGTGTGGGCAAAAGCTGATGTTTTTGTTGCAGCAAGTTAGTTATTCATATTAATATGGTCCTGGAGTATGATGCAGCAGCTAAAAATAATTGGTGTTCCTGTAATATAGATAGCAGTTGTTTTAAAGTACTCGCATATCAGCACTAGTACAAAAGTGGAGCATATTCCTTTAGCTAACTGCAACAAGTCTGCTGGTTACAAGCTGTAAGAACCTAGTTATCAGCCATTGCCTTCCCAACTTAATGTGGGTCCAGTGCAGTGAACTTTTTAACTATTGTGTCCGGTATGAGTGTTTGGTGATGTACCTTCCACACTACCTTTCATTGTGGCCATTTATTCACTTGCTTTCATGTAAACTTTACTCTCTCTAGATTAGTAGGCACATTTCTATACAAATAGGCTGTTTGTGTGTACATATGTAAAGTTTGAGGGGAGGGAGGGGGTGGGGGGTCAAGAGCCTACTCATACTCACAGGAATGTGCAGCTCTTAGTATTTTACCACAAATGTTGGAATATTTAAGAGAATGATCAGGTTTACTTTCCAGTGTTGCACATAAAAATAATGCTGAAATCCCTTTAATGTGATTTATTTTAGGTAATATTTTCACAATAGTATTGACAGTGCTGTCTGTTATATTGAATATTATATATCTGTACATTTATCAGTAATTTTATGATGTGTGGAAGGCTGGGGTATGTGGCTAGATTAGTTGTCTGTGATAAAGGGCGACCTCAGTCCTTCCTCACTCATTTTACACAATACATTACACTCAGAATAAAAGTTTTTATTGTAAACCTCTCAAATAGTAGATTAATTCAGGAACAGATAAAAGGAAGATGAGAAAGAAAATTTCCTTTCCTCAGTTTATTTTGGAATGGCAAAGTGATGGTAGAACAGGTTATGCAGGTGAAACCACACTTTGGAGAACTCTCTGGAACTTCACATAACTTTGCACCAAATGTCTAAGAAATAAGTATTCCTTTCTAAACACATCACCTGGGAGCAGTGATAGGCTTGTGGGGTATATTTCCACCAGTCACTGCTTAAAGTCACAGTATGTTACATAAATGCACTTTCATTTGATGAATGCTAGAGCTATGGAAACATTAAAACAAAATATAATATATAGAATATAATTCATATCTGCAGGCAATATGAGAGTATACATTTTTTACTTATAATTCTATTATGTATAAAGAATATTTTATGATATACTTACACAAGGCTATGGTACACAGTCTTAAAACTCTAAACTGTCACATATCCAAAAATATACTTGAGGGCCAAAACAATGAACTAAGGTGAACAAAACAGCAACAATGTGCAAGACTAATCCCTCCCCCCCCTGTCTAACAAGCATTTGGACAGTCCTCTTTCTCTGTATCTGTAATCAAGGGTGTGTACTAAACATTTGGCAGCACTTAACTCCATCCTGGCAGACTCACCACTAAACAGCCTTGAGAAACTGACAGACGTTAAAAGTCTAACCCACAAGTGGAACTATACAATTATAATTTACCCATCACACCTCTACATCCCAAAGTGAGAGAATCTCCTATCGACAAGCAACAAATTTTTGTGTTCATTTCCAATGAGTCGAAGCCTCCTGAATAACTTAATATCACAGCAAGAATGCCCTATTTGTTCAAGGCATTTTTTCTGCATTTCTTGGTGAAATATCTATGGTATATTTAATCAGAAGGAAGTGCTAAGCCCACAGAGGTCATACAGGACCTGGTATGCATCCTGGTTTGAAACAAGGAGAGTACAAGTCCACTTCCTTGGATCAGGAATGCCTCGCTGGCATCAATGCACCGGAGGGGAAATTTTAGTAGTCATTGCATTTAACTTAGTAGTACATACCAGTATTGTATTCCCAAAATTGCTACTATCACTTTGGGATGACTGATGCCAATAAGTTCAAATTAGTCATATATATTTATTTATGGAGCTATGCTAAACCCACATGGATCATAAAGCTTGAGGAATGGGAGGTAATCAGGTTTGATCCAAGGAAGAGCAGATATCCAAATCCTTACAAGAGCTCCTCACCAGCATCAACAAACCTCCCTTGACAGGTTAGCCTAATTATGAGGACAGTACAAAGAACAAAGATTTTAAATTGTCTATCCAAATTTAATTTTGGAAGCAATTTAAGCTCCAAGATATAAGGATAAATAGATCTTTGGAGTTTAACCATTAATTTCTGTAAAGGTTTCATTTAACCTTAGAGATACTCTGTAATACATCTATCTGAAAGCAAACTACCAGTACCAGCTACAAAACTTTCTCACACTTTACTGTACCTTAAATGATTTATTTGTCTTGGTCACTGTTATATATACATACACAGTACATATATATTATGTATATTACTATTTTGCTCTATAACTATGGACATTCCAATGTCAATGTGTGTTAAATATATAAATCTCACACTATACTGTACATTGTCTGAAAGGTGATCTGCAATTCCTGGAAAGAATGCAATCAAGGGGTCTGGCTGTGTTAAAAATACTGTATACTTTGATGCAGTGTGCAGATTCAGATCCTGCTGTGGACCAAGAAATAATGTTTGTAAATTTTCCTCATTTGCTAATTTTATGTACACACATTTAATATATATATATATGTTTACCGACGCGGTCTTAGGAATGGAACTCCGTCGTTAATTGAGGAAAGGCTGTATATACACACAAACAATTGTGTGTTTGGTCATTTAGAGAGGATGGAGCAAAATATGACTTGGAGGGTGTATAAATCTGTAGTTTAGGGGTAGGGGTCATCCTAGAAAAGGATGGATGGATGGATGGAGGGGGCAAAAAGAGGTTGTGTGCAAGGGGATTGGACATACACCAGGCATGTGCGAGTCTGTTAGTGAATGAGATTAATGGTTTTTGGGGACTTAACAAGCTGTTGGAGTGTGAGCAGGGTAATATTTTGTGAAGGTATTCAGGGAAACTGGTTAACCAGATTCCAATCCTGGAGGTGGAAAGTACAATACCTGCACTTTAAAGACATGACATCTGAACTGTCATGTCTGGGTGCCTCTGCAAAACTAACATTGTGTGAATGATGGTGAAAGGATTTCTTTTTTTGGGTCACCCCGCTTCAGTGGGATACAGCCGGTGTGATTATATATATATATATATATATATATATATATATATATATATATATATATATATACACATACACATACACACATACATACTAATGAAATGATTTTGAATCATTAGCAGAACTGCGGCTAGCCAGGATTCAATATTTCGTCACTATTCCCAGCCCTGTGAGAACAGGACAATGTACACATCACTATCCACTGGTCCTGTGGATTGTGACTCGACTAGATCTTCACTACACTCATACATACATACATATACTAATATATGTTTTCAGATACTTGGGAGTAGACTTGTTGGCAGATGGGTTTATGATGGATGAGGTAAATCACAAAAATGAAGGTGGTGCATCGAGTTGTCTGTGGAGACAAAGAAGGGAATATATGAAAGTACAGTGGTACACACTTATACGGGTGTGAAGCATGGGTTGTGAATGTTGCAGAGGTGGCGGCTGGAGGCAGTGAAGATGTCTAAGGCAATGTGTGGCATAAATATTATGCAGAGAAATTGTTTGGAGTTACTAAAACTTATTCAGAGGTGGTTTGGTCATTTAGAGGATGGAGCAAAATAGGATGACCGAGGGTGTATAAATCTAGTGGAAAGGATGGAGGGGGTAAGAGAGTTTTTGTAAGGGGCTTGGACATACAGCAGGCATGTGAGAAGATAATATTTTGTGAAGGGATTCAGGGAAACTGGTTTGGCTAAATTGAGTCCTGGAGGTGGAAAGTACAATACCTGCACTTTAAGGAGGGGTTTGGGATATTTGCTGTTTCAAGTGACATCTGAACTGTCATATCTGTGAGCCTTTGCAAAGACAGTGATATGAATGAATGATGGTGAAAGTTATTTTTTGGGGTCACCGTACCTGAGTGGGAGACGACCAGCACGTTGAAAAATGTATTTATACGCTCAATAAGAACCCAAATGGAGACAAACACAGGAGATTCATTGATCTGTATATTTCAAGCTTCCTTTCAGATACACAAGAATGTGAATTTATAGTTAAAGTTGCACCTCTCACTGTGTGGAGTAGTGTCAAATGAGTGCAGGGGAGGATAGGCCAAGGAGGAAGTGAGAATACAGGTCCTGTAGAGAAGCTAAAAATGTGTAGGAAGTTCCTTTGTGCTATGTAATTCCTGTTCTTGTGTTCTGTATTAGCTTGGGTGCGGGTATGTACTTCTTGAGGGTGAATTTTGAAATGTCTGGTTTCCATTGTCCCCGTGAGATGTTGAAATTGGGAGTGGTAGCTATGAGGGCAGATTGTATGATTTTGCATTTGTAGCTGCAGTGTGATTTATATTTGATGGTGGCAGCTTCAGAAGGTATATTGTGATTGTTTGATGCTGACATGTTGAAAAATGGCTGAATAATCTTGTGCACAACTTATTACCCTCTGCTGTTTAAATGATCCTTGAGGATCATGTTCGGCCTGTCTGTCCGATGTATACTAGGTTACAATCTTTGCACATTGTCTGGTAGGTTCCTGGTGCATCTTGCATTCAACTAAGCAAGACCAACACATTTCAAAATTCACCCTCAAGAAGTACATACCAGTGCCTAACTTAAAATACAATGCCAGCACAAAAACAGGAATCATATAGGACAGAGAAACTTCCTAAAATTTTGGCTTCTCTACAGGACCTGTTTTCTGACACCCTCCTTGACCTGTCCTCAAACACACTCCCTACTTCCCCACACAGTGAGAGGTGCAACTTTTTCCTATGAATTCATGTTCTCCTTTCACTTGTGTATCTGAAGAGGATTCCAGAAAATGAATCAAAATATAGAGATCAACCTCCTGTGTTTCGGTCTCCATGTTGGTTATGGAGCATTTATATATATGGGCACGCGCCCCAGCTCTGAGGAGCTGGATGAGATTTTCGCATTATAATCAGTGACAAACATGTAACAGTATGTACTAGACATGTATCTCTCACCTCGTGTACTGTATGTGCCATCTTTATATCAACAATGTGTCTCTTAAATCTTTTGTACCATATTATATATATATATATATATATATATTTTTATTATAGTGTGTGTTAGTAGTTTTTGTTGTGTAGCATAGTGTTATATAGGGGATATGGAGTGAATGGGGAGATTTTAAGATGTGTGTGTGTGTGTGAGCGTGTTAGATAGGAGTGAATGGAGACGAATGGTTTTGGACATGACGATCTGTTGGAGTGTGAGCAGGGTAACATTTTGTGAAGGGATTCAGGAAACCAGTTAATTGATTTAGTTGGACTTGAGTCCTGGAAATGGGAAGTACAATGCCTGCACTTTAAAGGAGGGTCTGAGATAGTGACAGCTGGGAGGGACTTTTCTCAGCTGTCGTATCTGAGCTCCTCTGCAAAGACAGTGATTATGTATGAGTGTGGTGAAAGTGTTGAATGATGATGAAAGTATTTTCTTTTGGGGATTTTCTTTCTTTTGGGTCACCCTGCCTCGGTGGGAGACGGCCGACTTGTTGGAAAAAAAAAAAAAAAAAAAAAAAAAAGTGTATATATATGTGTGTGTATATATATGTGTGTATATATATATATGTGTATATATATATATATGTGTATATATATATATGTGTATATATATATATATATATATATATATGTATATATATATATATATATGTGTGTGTGTGTGTGTATATATATATATATATATAATTAGTCTCTCCTCACTTAACGATGTACTCGTTTACCGATGACTTGGAGTTACGACTGGCTCTCCCACGAGTAAAAAAAAAAAAAAAAAAAAAAAAAATTGTATGCCATATGAGAACTTGGGTCATGCATCTCAATCATCTCCTTACAGCCACTCAGTACACTAGCTTTTAAAGTCTCCAAGACATATTTGTACAAATTTTAACTTGATTGTGTACCCCATAGTACAAGATAGAAGTGCTGCAGCACATTTAAAGCACTCCAGAGCAATTGTTATTATTACAATAAATAAACTTTTATTAATTATCATCATCAACATACCTTGTTCACTGAGTTTAATCATTTCTTAATTAAGCTGCTACGAGAGAGAATATAAACACACAAACGAACACACCAGCTAATCCCTTTACTGTGAACTACTTTTGTACTTCTTCCATTTTCCTCTTGTTTTTCCTCTTCCAAGTGTTGCTGCACTTATAACTATCTTGTACTATGGGGTGCACAATAGACATGCAGCAACACTTGGAAGAGGAAAAACAAGAGAAAAATGGATCAGAACAAACCAGCTGATCAGGGATGAGCTGGTGTGTTCGTCTGTGTTTACATTGTCTTTCTCGTGGCAACTTAAGAAATTATTATACTCAGTGAACAAGGTATATCGATGGTGATAATAATAATAATAAAATACATATATGGAGAGGTATTGGAGGATGAGCTGGGCTGGGGCTATACGAGAGAGAGGGAGAAAGTGCCAGCAGTCTCGGTAACTCCTGCTTCACCATGACATTCGGACGTGTAAGCTAACGGCACTATAAAATATTGTATAATTATACTATTACTATCAATACAGGTTATCTACTTATCATATTTATTCCAGAATATTTGGTATAACATAAATAATGTAGAAGCATGATAAAGATGCCCAAATTAATACAGTGGTACCTCGACTTACGATGGTCCCCAAAATCGCCCTTTTATGTAAGTTTATTTTTTTAAATGCTTTTGTAGGTATATTTTTGGGGGTGTAAAAGGACTAGTCTATTTTACATTATTCCTTATGGGGATAAATTCGTTTGGTAATGGCACTTGAACAGCATTCTCGAACGAAAAAATATCGTAACTCGAGGTACCACTGTATAAAGTGACATTATATAGAGAGGTATTGAGGGATGGAGGGCAGAGAGGGATAAAAAAAAAAAAGTGACCGCGACCATTATAGAAAACGGTACCGCCTGAAGGGTAACTATAGATCACTCGTACCCTATGCAAAGACTGAAAAAAGTGCGATTTTCTCTATTTTTTTTTTCTCCAAGTAATCAGCTATGTAAGCGTTTCCTGGAATAACTTGGAAGTAAGTCATCGACCTATTTCATGTTGTATTACCGTTAATAATAAACAGATTGAGAGGAACTTCCCAACAAACAAAGCTGAATGTTTTAATTTTGGGTGGTGACACTTTTGAAGTGTCAGTAATGGATGATTCCTCGATTAGCGAAGAAATCGTTTACCGACGGGGTCTCGGGCCCCTATCTCAGTCGTTAAGCGAGGAGAGAATATATATATATATATATATATATTTAACACATTGACCATTTCCCACGGAGACAGGGTGACCCAAAAAGAAAGGAAAAAAAACTTTTTATCATTCAACACTTCATCACTCACAGAATCAGTCTTTGCAGAGGCACCCAGATATCCAATATCCCAAATCCCTCCTTTAAAGTGCAGGCAGTGTATATATTACACATTTATATAATGTATGTGTATATATATTTATGTATAAATTATACACACGTATACATTATATACATTGTGTGTGTATGTCATGCCGAATAGGTAAAACTAGTCAAGCAAGAATTCATTTAAATTTAAGTCCTTTCTATTATTATTATAATAAAAAAGAAGCACTAAACCACAGGGGGTCATAAGTCCTTCCTAAAATTTTCGCTTATACGTTTTAAGATATATATATATATATTTTTTTTTTGTGTTAATGTAAAAATTAATAATTTTGTACTAAAAGAACCTTAGAAAACTTACCTAACCTTATTATAACAAGCGCAATTTACTTTAGCCTAATCCAACTAAATATATTTTAGATAAGTTTACAGTAATTTAACAAACACACTGGAATATATTTTTTTTTGTTAGGTTCAGAATGATTTTTGCGAAATTATTGCATACATAAATTTTCGTTTGCCCTATTTGGCAATACGTGCATTGCTATTTAAGTCAAAATCACAAGTTTTACTTATTCAGCACAACATATACAGTGGTACCTCGAGTTACGATATTTTTTCGTTCGATAATGCTGTTCAAGTGCCATTACCAAACGAATTTATCCCCATAAGGAATAATGTAAAATAGACTAGTCCTTTTACACCCCCAAAAATATACCTACAAAAGCATTTAAAAAAATAAACTTACATAAAAGGGCGATTTTGGGGACCATCGTAACTCGAGGTACCACTGTATATATATATATATATATATATATATATATCACACACACGTATACATTATATACAGCCTCTGCTCACTTAGCGACGTATTAGTTTACCAATGACTCGGACTTACGACGGGCTCTGACCAACATGCATACCTAAATGTATACATGTATTAGAGCTGATTTCCTCTATTCTCTTTATTACAATATACAGTACACTACTGTACTGTATAAACATTTAAAAATATACTAAAAATGTTATAAATGGTGCAAAGGTGACATTAAAACAATATCAAAGATGGTTGACACAAACCCACTACCATTATAGTTTGCTCCTCGCTTAGCAACGAATTCGTTTACTGGCATGGTCTTACGACCAGAACTTCGTTAAGTGAGGAGAGGCTGTATATATTCTAAGCGCTTTTGCGATTTCTTGCATTATCAAGGAACAGCAAGAAAGACCTATAAAGTCGAGATACGCTCTAACGTATGACCCTACTCGCTCAGGAAATGTAAACAAAATTTTTTTTTTTTACGACATGTCACTCTTGAATTTTAGTTGACATGTGACCTGACAAACTTCACAACATTCCCACACTCAGTGAGCAGGGTCACATGTGCAGTCATCATACATCTACTGGCCTTGCAAGATCTTAAAATTAGGGCATGATTCTATCATAAATATCTTTAGGATTATTGCATTTATACCTAACCCAATTCCTATCATAAGCATTTTTTTGGCTCATATTAGGGTTCTGAAACTTATACACAAATCCTAGAAAACTGCTGAAATGTCTCATGGAAAAGTAGCTAGTTAATAAAACTGTTTGTGAAAGTGATTTTTCTGGCAAAGACTAACTACATAAACAAAACACAGCACATTATGAGTATCTTTTTAACTACTGGGTACACAAATGCCTAGTGTGTCAAGGTTATGATATACAAATTTCTTTTGAGCAGGGATTACAGTTTTCATGTTGTACACATTTTTGTGTACAACATGAAAACTGATGCAACAGTATTTTGCTGTTGCTTCACATTTTTTTGTGTATAAATCATTCTGGATAGCAGCCTTTTGAATTGTGCAGTGATGGTGCTGTTTTCTTGTTCTAGGTGTTGTGGAGATCATCATCTGAGGGCACTTAGAAACAATCCCAAGACTACATTCCTCTTAATCTGATGTGAATGGTGACCAAGTGTATAAATCATTCATTGAATTTGTTTATAAGAGCGAATTCTAATTATGAATTTCCACTTGGTACAAGAATACAGTACCCATGCATGGGTAATTACCACGTTTCTCCCACACAACATTTATGCTAAAAACTAAATTATATTTTTCAAATTATCAAATCACAATTCCTCTTTCCAAAGCACAGAACATGTAAAACACAATCTATACTCAACATAATTGGCATTTGATTTACCTATCATATATGAAATTCATTGCAAAAATTGTAAGCACACACATGGCAATTATTGGTATATTTATAAAATATTTCACTCAACCCACATGGGTAATTCAGTGTTGCAATTAATACAATAAATGAATAGTTAATTACTAACAGTAACTGAAGAGAGATCTTGTAGATGTGCATTAGACAATTCGGCAGTTTTCCTATCATGCTACAAATCATAGCCACAATAAAATATAAAGCTGCTCCTGTTATATGTAAAAAATGATAAAAGCTCAAAATTTTACCATCTCAAGGCCAGTTGATGTCCTGAAGTCTCTTGTTCCTGCCCAGGACTTACATCATGTGACCTGCCTTTGTATATAAGCATCATCTGTACATCTTCTGGTTTGCTGAAGAGGGCCTCAGTGAGAGGCCAAAATATATGGTACTCATATTTTCTGTTTCAATGTTTCCTTCAGGGTCTATTTATGCCATATAATATACAATGGCATGCTTTTACGAAGTCATTCAAACAAGCCAAACTGCCCTAATATTGCATCTCTTAATACTTACTGTCTAAAAGGATTACTCTATTATATTAATTTTGCATAGGTTAGTTTGCTATATTTTTTGTGCTTCAATTTTTTTATTCACAAAAAAGATGGTGGCAAAGTTGCTGCAATTACTCAAAGATAATCTTAAAGACTAAAGTGGAAAAACCTTAAATCAGCCTTAACACAATATATTTTACTAATATTAAATACTAAATAAATAAATTTACATTTACCTGAAATGTCTGGAAGGATTAAGCTAAATTATAATAAATTAGGTTAAATTAAAAAAAAATAGTTTGAAAATTTGCTAACATGTCTAGCAATGTACAATATCAAGTATTAAAATGCATCCATATTTTGGGCAGTTAATTTGTTTGATTGACTGCAAAAATCACAACTACAATAATGAATACAGAATTATATTGTATGCATACACGTACGTATGTACGCGTGTGTACATATCTTTCTTTCAACAAACCGGCCGTATCCCATCAAGGTAGGGTGGCCCAAAAAGAAAAGTGAAAGTTTCTATAAATTTAGTAATGTATACAGGAGAAAGGGTTACTAGTCCCTTGCTCCTGACATTTTAGTCCTCTTATGACACGCATGGCTTATGGAGGAAGAATTCTGTTCCACTTCCCCATGGAGAATATAAATATATACAGTGGACCCCCGGCTAACGAACACCTTGGAAATCGTACAATTATGTAAGTATAATATTGTAAGTGCTTGTGGAAGTGTATTTTTGGGGGTCTGAAATAGACTAACCTACGTGACATTATTTCTTAAGGAAGTAAATTCGTTCGGTAATGGCACTTGAGCAGGCTTCTGGGATGAAGTTTTTTCGTTAGCCGGGGGTCCACTGTTTATAATTATTTTGCGAGTGTGTGAGTGAGAGTATGCATGTGCGTGTATTGTGTGAGTGTACTCACCTGTTTGTAGTTGTAGAGATTGATTCTCAGCTCCTGACCCTGCTTCATAACTTGCCACTCTTCAGATTCACTCCTCCTTAGCCTCCTGGGCCCTATCTTACCTCCTATTCAAGATCATTCCACTTCCCAACTGCTCCAAAATTAGCATCCCTGTGGCTCATCTGTGACTACCAGCGGTGCCTCCCTATCTCGCCTCTCAAACAGCCAATCACTGTGTGCGAATGTATACGTGCATGTTTTGTGTGCGCGTACGTACATGTGCATGTCTCATTACAACTTCATGTATGATACAGTTGCTCACTAACACTACCTGGCAATTTGTTCCATAGTATTTTTTCTTGTATTGTCACTATTACATTTCTTAATGAGCTGCCAACAAACAGCCATTGTAGAATTATAACTGTAGTTCCTATTTCAATATAGAAATCACGAGAATGTAATTACTGCAGTTGTTGTTGTTCTTGATTCGCCGATACTCTCCCGGCCTGGGTCTTTTCCAGATGGTGACCCGGCCTTGGCTCCCTGTCTTGGGAGTATTGTGAGACCTGTCTCCCATGGGAGGAGGTAAAAGTCCCTCATCTTCTGGGACCAACTGTCCCCTGGCCTAGCCACATTCCCCGCCCTCACGGGGCTCATAGGGAGAAGCTTGGCCCCTGGTCTGCCAACGGCAGTCTTGGGAGCTGCAGGTAGTAGCAAGCTCCGGTTCTGGCACCTTCCCCGCCCCAGGAGGGCTCGTGGGAGTATTCCCCACTCTAGGAGGGCCCGTGGGAGATTACTGCAGATACCTACTTTACTGTTTAATTAAATTGGATAAAATTGTATCTACAGTACAAGATTGATTATGTTGGAAAATGCTAATTCATTATGAAATTCAGCTTTAAAGAACAAGGGAACCTTATTTTTAATAAGGTATATAATGCAACTAGTATAGGCCAGCATCGTGCAGCTGGCTAACAATGGACACTATTTCCTTTACCAACTGTTTTAATACTTCCATTCATGTTATTTGAATATGGTTATGGAATAGAAGATTTCATAGAAATTACTGTCAATATTAAATTCAACCTTGAACATAGGGAGGGGGGGGGGGGCAATAATTTTAGTAATGTATTCACTCTTGATTATTTGTAAGCATTGTCTAAGGTCTGCTAAAAAAAAAAAAAACACTGTAAATCAGTATTACTCAAGCAAGTACACAGCGTAAATGCTGTACAATACTGTACTATAAAAATACATTGATAGGATACTTCCAATCCCTGGATAGTTTGTTCAAATAAAACAGTGTAGTGTTCTCGATTATTGCAGAAAAGTAATCATATTTTACTTATTTTTATGGGCTTGTTTAAAAGGCAACAATTACAGCTTATTCATTTTTTGAAGTGTTCAAGGATGGATATCAAGTTTGCAGCTTAACTAGTTTCTAAGCTTCAACAATTCTTGAGAATACTTAGATTCCTGTTCACAAAATTATATTTTCAATGCATCTTGTATATATTTAAAATAACCAGTAAGACAATTCCCACTAGGCAACCCCCAAATTTTGTCAGATAAGGCAAGACTCCAACAAGTTTGTTAAAGAATAAAAAGGCACAATACAGTAGGGTTCCCCCCCCCCCACTTATATGGCAGGTTAGGTTCCAGGCTACCGCTGTAAAGTGGAATGCCATAGTTTTCCACTTATAAATTCATATAAATGCCAATTAACAAGTTCACACTAACACACATTAAGTTAACAGTAGAACTAGGCATTAAAAAACAACAAAGTAAAATCACACACAGTACATTCATTACTTATCTTAAAATATGTGTACTCTTAATGTAGTGTGAGAGGCAAATATTTATTGTAGAAAATCAGATGTGGTAGATCCCACACCAGCTACCATAACTACACGAAATATACGACTTAAATTTAAAGCACCCCAGAGCAATTATTATTACCATCGACATATCTTGTTCACTGAGTTTCATTTCTAACAACTACCCTTAGATGTCATCATAAACGAGAGTAAACGAGATAAGGAGATGCCGAGAATTGTAAACAGACGAAAGCGTAAGGGAAGTCACTCGGTCAGACACATTAATACCGGTCTAATTTTGGTTCAAACAAGTACATTTGCACGAGTTGATGAAGCATTTACCTCACAATACAAAAACTTGCATTGTGTACAGGTTGTCTTCACGTTAGTGCAGTAGAATAAATTAATAGCTACGAGTGAAGGCATACAAAAGGAATAATTTTCTACAGTTACCCCAGTAATACTATAGTGTACACATTTTCTCAGGTGTTGGACTTGAGAAATGTAATTCTTGCCGTTACTCCAACAAGCCACCCGGCTACCACATCTCGTATTTATGTCAAATTTATTCTACTGTGGGTGTATTGTTTGTGTTATGTAGCATGTTTCTCATATAATTTTGACAAAAATATAATAGATGGATTAATGAAAATGTCTATATTAACGTAATACAGTGGAACCTCTGCTTACGAGTGCCCCACCATGCGAGCAGTCGCTCGGTCGATTTTTTGCTCCTGGATACGAGCCAAACAGGTTGCGAGTTTACTCCTCAAGGGAGGTTCCATGACGCTGGTGAGGGGCTCTTAATCTAGGAAATTGTATCTGTGCTCCAGTTCAATCAATTAAGCCTGAATACCTTCCATCCCCTCCCCCCCCCACAGGCGCTGTATAATCCTACGGGTTTAGCGCTTCCCCATTATAATAATACGTATAATACTATAATAATAATTATAATACTATAATAATAATTATAATACTATAATAACAAGTGAGCCTCACAAATACTCCGTTTTCTCTTATAACAACACCTCAGAAGGGGAAGCATTATGTCACATAATGACATATATTATTCACTCTAGAGTATATATAAGGTTTCTGTTATTTATATTGTTTATATCATATTAGATGAATTGTGATAGATAAATAAGCTGTAGAGTTGATATTAGCGAAATATTGAAGTATTTTGTCCTGCCTCCTGAGAGCAGGAATTCCGGTGGAATGGATTAATGGCATTTCAATTAATTTAAATGAGGAAAATTGACTCGGCATACGAGCAGATCGGGTTATGAGCTAGGTCACAGAACGGATTAAACAAGTAACCAGAGGTTTCACTGTACAGTGGCCCCCCCGGTTATCAGCTGTTCCAGTTATCGGCCGGTGATTGGCCGTATGGGACGCGTCCGTACGCCGGCTGGGGCCGCTTGCGCATCAGTTTTGCGCTCTCTCTGTGTGAGAGGAAGCTTCTGCTCATTCATCCAAACATTTTGGTTGTTTTCCATTGTTTTTGGTGGTTTTTTCAGTGTAACTGCAAAATAAGTAACCATGGCTCCAAAGAAAGTTCTTAGTAAAATTCCTTTGGTAAAGAAAGTGAGAAACACGATGGAATTCAAGGCAGGCAGGCACAAAGGCAAGGAGTGTAGCAGAAAAGCAGGGAGTGTAGCAGAAAGGCAGGGAGTGTAGCAGAAAGGCAGGGAGTGTAGCAGAAAGGCAGGGAGTGTAGCAGGCACGCAGGGAGTGTAGCAGGCACGCAGGGAGTGTAGCAGGCACGCAGGGAGTGTAGCAGGCACGCAGGGAGTGTAGCAGGCACGCAGGGAGTGTAGCAGGCACGCAGGGAGTGTAGCAGGCACGCAGGGAGTGTAGCAGGCACGCAGGGAGTGTAGCAGGCACGCAGGGGCAGGCACGCAGGAGTGTAGCAGGCACGCAGGGAGTGTAGCAGGCACGCAGGGAGTGTAGCAGGCACGCAGGGAGTGTAGCAGGCACGCGGGTGTAGCAGGCACGCAGGGAGTGTAGCAGGCACGGAGTGTAGCGGCAGGGAGTGTAGAGGGCGGAGTGAGCACAGCGGGTTAGTGGCAGTACCAAAGGACAAAGAAGGGAAGTAACCCCAGAGAGGGCTTTGCTACCTGAAGTCCTTATGGAGGGGGATTCCCCTTCCAAACAATAACTCCTCCCTCTTTCCTCCTCCCTATCTTCCAGAAGTCTTCGTCTTCAATAAAGGTATGTAATACTGATTTAATTGTTAATTTTTTTTTTTTGTGAATATTTTTGTCTGGAACGGATTAATTGTATTTACATTAATTCTTATGGGAAATACATATTTTAGTTATCAGCCATTTAGGTGTTAGGCCGAGCTTCTGGAACGGATTACGGCCGATAACCGAGGGTCCACTGTATGACATTCAAAGCGCCCCACAGCGATTATCTATCTATATAAATAAAAATGTAAATGTTCGTTTGTTCAAAATCTTAAATCTCCGAAAGTTCTTCACCGATTGCTTTGAAATTTTGACAACATTGCATTCGAATACACGCGTGTTTTTATATACTACCTATATTATATAGGTGTCACACCTGTGACAGGTAAAAACATGGCGCACAAAAAATCGCTCGAGGCTCTTGATCGATCGACACCAGCGGACGAAATAAATGCTTGCCTGAAATACTCTAACTTTGTGGCGACACGTAAAGACGTTAAAATTAACTACAAATATGCATGTCCAGCTGCAAAACGATCATCAGCCGAGATATTCTCACATCAATTGCTGGAAATTGGGAACGGAAAGGTGCCGGTTGATCTGACCTCAGGACGAATTTCATTGCCTCAACTTCTGCAATTTAGTGACGTCAAAAGAAGAATTGGTTGAAAAAGTATTTTCCAATACAGTGGTCCCTCAGTTTTCGTGCATCTCGAAACTCGAACATTTATGTAAGTGTATTTTCGTAAGTGCTGTTGCAAGTGTATTTTTGGGGGTCTGAAATAGACTAACCTACTTAAGGAAGTAAATTCGTTCGGTAATGGCACTTGAGCAGCATTCTGGAACGAATTTTCGGCGAAAACCAAGGGACCACTGTATTCAAACAAATTATAAGAATCACGATTGGCTGAGTGAACAAGCTATTCTTGCGGCCAAGAACAAAGACGTCTACGAACTTAACAATATTATTCAGTATAACATTCAAAGCGAGGCAGTCACATACAAGTCCGTCGACACTGTTGTGGAAGCAGATGAAGCGGTTAATTATCCAACAGAATTTTTGAATTCACTCGATCTGACAGGAATGCCACAGCACATACTGCAATTGAAAATCGGCGTGCCAATTATGTTGTGAAATATCAACCAGCCAAAGCTTTGCAATGGCATGTGGCTTGCAGTAAAAAAATTAATAAGCAACGTTGTAGAAGCAACAATCTTGACAGGACCTTTCAGAGGTGAAGATGTCCTCATTCCTCGCATTCCTATGATTCCAACAGATATGCCATTTTAATTTAAGAGATTGCAATTCCCAATTCGATTGACATTTGCAATCACCATTCTTTAGAATTGTGCTGTTTAGATCTAGACACGGATTGCTTCTCACATGGACAATTATATGTTGCGTGTTCTAGAGTCTGCAAACCAGGCAATCTCTATATCTGCACAGACAATGGAACAACAAAAAATATTGTATACCCACAAGCATTGTGAAATTAAACATATTAGAAATGTGAGCTTTCTCTTTTCTTTCTTTTCCATTTAACCAGACTGAGCCACAGCAACGCATGGCTGGGTACAGCTAGTTATTAATAATAATAAGGCATTTTCAAGACTAGTGAGACACTCTTAGTGATTTTAATGTGTACCTGCATGCCAGCATAGTGTGTAAGTTCATTCAGGTACAGGTACACAAATATAATTATCAAAGTACAGTGGACCCTCGCTATTTGAACATTCTTCATTCCAGAATGCTGTTCAAGTGCTGTTACCAAACTAATTTATTCCCATAATGAATGATGTAAATTAGATTAGTCCATTTCAGACCCCCAAAAATACACTTATAAAAGCACTTACAATAATAAACTTGCATAAAAGGGCGAGTTTGGAGTGTTTGAATAGCGAGGGTCCACTGTATATATAAAATATGCAGTAACTTTAAAACACTTGAAATTTTGGAAAGTTTCCAGACTTGATGGAGAGAGAGAGCTCACAGAGGATGTAAACAGTGGTGTGCAGTGACCGTATTAGAGAGTATGGTGGGAGAGGGGGGGGGAGCCGTATAACGAGTTTTGGTGATAATTTGAAAATGTCCATACTAGCAAACCGCCATAAGGTGAAACGCCGTAAAGCGGAGCCCTACTGTTACCCACACATAGGAGACAAACTCATGACAACTTTTTGATCACGAGTTTCAGCCTCCTATGTGCAGGTTATTTGTGAGGTTTATTAAACTATCACTCATTTGCCTTGCCTCTTCTATTCACGTCTTGCTTTGTATTAGATGGCTTTCTAGCTATCACCGAGCTTGTGGTTGCGCACATTATAGATGAAATCCTACTGTTGATTTTCAACTTTGCATCTTGCACCAACAAAAACTAAAACTGGCACTTTGCCTGGTCTGAGCCAGAAAAGTTGTTTTTCTGCCAATTCAAATGGGTATCAGAGAAAGGGGCACTATACATATGATATGCCTGAGCTATATATAAAGTATTATCATATTCAAGGGTAAGCTCTAAACCCTTTTCATAGTGCATTGGAACAGAAAATAAATAATTTTGAACTGACAAGTAGGGGGTAGTGTAGCTCAAATTATTTGGATAGAGCAGCCTTCACCAGTATTAATGTAACTTGCTTGAAGAATTCAAGGATGAAATTAGCATGGTTCACTGCACTTTGGACAAGTCCATTAGACATTACCCTAAATGCTGTGTCAGGGCTGATACTTTATTTTTATTTATCTTCTGCCATTATAATCCTCCCACTGCCATCTTCCCACCCTAGGTTCCCTCTACACCCTTCTCCCAGACATTCACAATTCTTGAAGAATTACTCCTCGTTCTCAAGACTCAGATGTCTAATTACTCTAGAACTTGCCCAGTCAACAAACCAGACTGCTTAGTCTCATTTTGGTTCTCAGACTTGAAAATGGAAAAAAATCAAGATGGTGAGGTGCTGACTTCTTGCTGTGTTTTAATTAGATCTGAAGACTGCATTCCTTCACAGGTTCCAACAAATTGGCCTTCCACCTGTTACATCTGTTAAGGGTTCCAGGGATCATTGCTCCATGGTCCAGTTTCATAAGGCTCAAAAATTTCCCACAGGGCTTCAACTACTATATCTTGCATTTCAAAGAGACTGTTCCAATATGATCTGTCAGAGTTTCTTAGAATCTCTCATCTCTCAATCATGTCTCCCCTAATCCTTTACTTCTAAAGTTGTCATATTCATTTCTAGTCTACTCATAACTCAATCTCCTCAGCTCTGGGGCTAGTATTGTTGAAACCCTCTGGCCCTTTTTAATTTTTATACAAGCTCGAACAGGCAGGGACTACATGCTGGTGCTGCATACTCCATAATAGGCCTGACATGTCAATTTCAGTGTCAAAAAAAATCATAATTGAAGTTTCTGTAGGTCCGAGATTAGCTCCTCTCGCATATGCTGCACATTTTGTGATTTATGTGCACCTCCGGCATTAGGTTAGGTATGATGTCCACTCCA
Source organism: Cherax destructor (assembly GCA_009830355.1). Classification (NCBI taxonomy): domain Eukaryota; kingdom Metazoa; phylum Arthropoda; class Malacostraca; order Decapoda; family Parastacidae; genus Cherax; species Cherax destructor. Next base: position 31,771 of record WNWK01001811.1, read on the forward strand.
AGTTCCTGTTTTGAGTGATATTTGCAGTTTTTCAGCTCTCATGCTGTATTCCATGTCTGGTCATTTTTCTGTACCCAATTTTCAAGACCTAGAACTTGCCTGGGTTAAACTCAAGCAACCACTTACTTGACCACTCTTGTGGTTTGTCCAAACCACCTGTAGCCTCTATCTTTCATTAGTTTTACGTCAACAGCAAACATAGGAATCAATCCCCACTGCTATGTCATTTACATACATTAAGACTAGTAACACTCCTTGTACTGATTCCTGGGGAACCCTACGTGTTACACTTAACTATCCTGAAACATCCACCCTTATCATCACTTTCTGTCTTGTTTACTAGGCATTCCTTGATGTACTAGGATTTTACCTCTTATTCCTACTCTTCCAGCCCTGCCCAGGGTCAGGCTTTACTGTCAGACTGCCTGGTCAACCAGGCTGTTGCTGTTGATTGCCCACATATCCATCAAACTGGTAAGATCTAGCATTTAAAGGTAGTGTGGTCACCCAGCTACTGCTTTAAGATGCATTTGTTCCATAAGTATTTCCGTTATCTGCTGGCAGCAGGCTGAATAGTTAAAGCCACAGATGTTGACACTTCCTTTTTTTTTGGTGCCCATGGTGCCTCTGCTTTTCACTGGGTTTATTATACATTCCCTCCCACATCTCTCACTACAGTATAGTTATGGTAGAGCATAGGCTTGGGACTAAGCCTTCAAGTATCTTCCAC